>PVJC01011305.1:0-41859 GCA_004026665.1 Murina feae
CCCAGCCCGCATCGTGCATGGTGAGGTCACTCACCTGGCCTGCATCCTCTCGATATCCAGGACCCCTTGGAGGATGTCAGAGAGCCAGTTTCAGCCCGATCCTGCAAGCCAGGCTGGGAGACCCCACTGGTATACAAATTCGCGCACCAGGTCTCTAGTTGTAACAGTGCAATGAACAAAGGGATGCATACATTCCTTTGAATTAGTTTCAGATTTCTTTGGATATATTCCCAGAAGTGGGATGCTGGGTGAAAAGGTAGTTCCATTTTTAATTGTTTGAGGAAACTCCATACTGATTCCACAGTGGCTGCACCAGTATGCATTCCCATTAACAGTGCAATAGGATTCTCTTTTCTCGAAATCCTTGCCAGCACTTGTTTGCTAATTAATTGATAGTAACCATTCTGATAGGTGATATCTCACTGTGGTTTTAATTTGCATCTCTCTGGTGATTAGTGACATTGAGCATTTTCTCTTATGTCTGCTGGCCATGTGTATGTCTTCTATGGAGAAGTGTTCATTCAGAGCCTTTGCCCATTTTTAATTGGGTTGTCTCCCTGATGTTGAGTTGTGTAAGTGCTTTATACATTTTGTAAATTAACCCCTTATCAGATGTATCATTGGAAAATATGTTCTGCCACTCAGTGGGCTCTCTTTTTATTTTGTTGATGGTTTCTTTTGCTACACAAAAACTTTTTAGTTTGATGTAGTTCGTTTATTTTTTCCTTTGTTTCCCTTGTCCAAGGAGACATCTCAGCAAAAATATTGCTAAGAGAGATGTCTGAGATTTTACTGCCAATGTTTTCTTCTAGGATTTTTATCATTTCATAATGTACATTTAGGTCTTTGATCCATTTTGAGTTTATTCCTGTGTACAGTGTAATTTGGTGGTCTAGTTTCACTTTCTGCATGTATCTGTCCCATTTTTCCAACATCACTTATTGAAGAGACTATCTTTACACCACTGTATGTTCTTGCCTCCTTTGCCAAATATTATTTAACCATAGAGGCATGGGTTTATTTCTGTGTTCTCTATTCTGTCCCATTGATTTATATGACTGTTCTTGTGTATACACCATGCTGTTTTCATTACTGTGGCCTCATAGTCCAGTGTGATATCAGGTAGTGTGATATCTCCAACTTTGTTGCTCTTTCTCAAGACTGCTGACATTATTCCGTTGTTGTTTTTTGTTTGTTTGTTTGTTTGTTTGTTTTTGTGGTTCCATGTACATTTTTGGAATATTTGTTGTAGAACTGTGAGATATGTCATAAGTATTTTAATAGAAATTGTGTTGCATCTGTAAATTGCTTTGAGTAGTATGGATGTTTTAATGATGTTAATATTTCCTATCCATGAACATGATACATGCTTCCACCTATTTGTTATCTTCTCTATTTCTGTCTTCAGTATCTTGTAATTTTCCAAGTACAGGTCTTTTACCTCCTTGATTAAATTTATTCTAGGTACCTTCTTTTTTTTGCAATAGTAAAAGAGACTGTTTTCTTAAATTCTCTGTCTGACATTTCATTATTGGTGTATAAAGATGCTGGTGATTTCTGAATACTAATTTTGTATCTTGCTACTTTGCTGAATTCATTTATTAGGTCTAGTAGGTTGTTTTTTTGTAGACTCTTTAGGGTTTTCTATATACGCTATCATGTCATCTGCAAATAATGACAGTTTTACTTTCTCCTTTGCAATTTGGATGCTTTTTATTTCTTCTTGTCTGACTGCTGTGGATAGGACTTTTGAGTACTATGTTAAAAAAGAGTGGTGAAAGCAGACATCTCTATCTTGTTCCTGACCTTAAGGGAAACACTTTTAGGTTCTGCCTGTTAAGTATGATGTTGACTGTGGGTTTGTCATATATGGCCTTTATTATGTTGAGGTATAATCCCTCTATTCACTTTGCTGCCTTTTTATCATGAATGAGTGCTAGATTTTATCAAGTGCCCTTTCTGAATCTATTGATATAATCATGTGATTGTTATCCTGCGTTTTGTTTATGTGGTGTATTACATGTATTAATTTGTGAATATTATACCAAGCTTGCATCCCCAGAATAAATTCCCCTTGATTATGGTATGTGATCTTTTTAATTGCTGGATCTGGTTTGCTAATATTTTGTTGACGATTTTAGCATCCATGTTTATCAGGTATATTGACTTGTAATTTTCTTTCTTTGTAGTGTCTTTATCTAGTTTTGGAATTAGGATAATGCTGGCCTCATAAAAAGAGCCTGGGAGTCTTCCCTTCTCTTGAAGTTTTTAGAATAGTTTGAGGAGGACAGGTATTAATTCTTCTTTGACTGTTTGGTAAAATTTGCCTGTGACGCTATCTAGTCCTGGACTTTTGTTTGCTGGAACTTTTCTGATTACTGTTTCTATTTCATTTGTTATAATTGGACTATTCAGATTTTCTGATATTTAAAATGTAAATCATTCATTTAAGCATAACCAATGGACACAAAACACTGGGGGGTAGGGGAGGCGGGCGGAAGGGCAGGGGAAAAAAGAGATATATGTACTAATCTTTGTAAAATTGTATGAAATTAATAAAAAATGTAAATCATTCAAAACTGTATTATTTTGGAGCAAACTAAGCACACAGTTTTCATAGTTGTAGGAAGAATTGCTTGGGACCAGCATTATGAAAACCAATTACCGTACTCACGTATTAATACAGGGCTAATACAGTAATGACTAAAGAACTATTGAAATGTGTAAGGATGGATGTTTGCCCTTCAATGAATTCTAGGGCATTTCTATGTCTCAATCCCATTTCCTTTACCTCCCAGCTCTAGCTACTATTTCTGCTGTTTTAATCTCTCTTGCTATTATCTTTAGTTTTATGTTTGTATCTTTTAGCTAAATGTACCTTTCCCCTCTCTTTAACATATTTAGATGTATACCTATCTTTGACAAGCACATCTGTGCGCACGCACATACATACACTCTCTCACACACACCCTTTTCCTGATTCTTGTTGTTCCCTCAACATACTGCTCTTTTACCCCAGTGTCACATTCTTCAAAAAGCATAAAACCTCCACTTCCTATTCCCAATTTCTTATTTATTCCTGAAAATCATTAATAATGATCTCCATCACTAAATCAAATTGCTTCCTTAACTACACCGATGCATCATTTAACAGATTTTCTCCATCTTTAAATTGTCTCCTTGACGTCAACGATTCCATGCCTCCCAGGTTTTGTTGGGCCTGGACTTGAGAGAATTTAGGGAGCTTTCTTTAAGGAAAGAAAGTAGAATTGCTAATACAAAATTAGGTGCAAAGGTGAATAACTTTCTAGAATGAGAAAGAAAAAATAACGGCATCACAAGCATCATAAAAATCCAGGAAAAAGTAACATCATAATTCTCTCAAATTCCATGAATGCTTCTAGAATACTTTTTCTACATTTTTATTGCATATCTTTTGTGATCACCTCTTTATATGATAATTTCATGTAAGATTTTCTTTAAAGAAAGGAACTTTAGGCCTGGCCAGTGTGGTTCAGTGGCTGAGTGTTGACCTATAAACCAGGTCGTCGTCACTCATGGTTCGTTTCCGATCTAGGCACATGCCCGGGTTGTGAGCACAATCCCCAATAGGGGATATTGCAGGAGTTGGTAGATCAATGTTTCTCATCATCGATGTTTCTCTCTCTCCCTCTCCCTTCCTCTCTGAAATCAATAAAAATATATTCTTTTAAAAAGTGGATTTTAAAAACTTTCTAAATATGAAATTATTTACATTTTAGAAAAATATTCTTTTAGGTTCACAACCTGTTACTTACTGGTCATGTCATACAAATCTTGTATTATAAAATTTTAGAAATACTATGTTCATTTTTTTCCCTTTACAAACTATCAGACTTAGAAGAATTTCCCCTATGTTTTGGCTCTATATACTTTAAATTGTGTTTCTCTTACTCTGCCAACATACTTTCAGTGTCAGACATGTTCATATAACTTATGATATCTGTCCTGGCATCTTTGTATCATAACACTGCATCAGCACCACAGTTAACAAGAATATTCTCAGGTATCATTCCTACACCAGAACACCTGGAAAAAACTTAAATATACTCCAAAGTGACACCAAAAAACACACATAAATATATGCCACCCAAACTAAATGTAACCCCAATTCAACTTTCCTTTAGCTCAGTGGTTCTCAATCTGTGGGTCACGACCCCTTGGGGGTCGAACCACCCTTTCACAGGGGTCTCCTAAACACATCCTGCATATCAGATATTTACATTACAATTCATAACAGTAGCAACGTTACAGTTATGAAGTAGCAACCAAAATAATTTTGGAGGTCACAACATGAGGAACTATATTAAAGAGTTGCAGCATTAAGAAGGTTGAGAACCACTGCTTTAGCTGGATATCAAAAATGGCTGCAGCTACGCCAATACTACATGACATGAGGTTAAGCCAAGAAGGGAAAGAGATGGGAATCTTAACTTAAAACACTTGACTTTTGAAAATCCTACAGAAGCACAGGGCCATGTGACCACCTACCTCCCAAAGTTGTGGAAGAAATTTGCACCCTAGAGCTTAAGTTTAATTAGCGTTAGTAGTAAATCTCTCACATCCTACCACTCTAACTCTGCTTCCTTCACTGACTCTTTTCATGCCAACCACTAAAACATAGTTCCCATAATACTTGCCATTCTTCTAAAAACCTGAACAACATAGGTATTTCCCAGTCATTCCATTCTTAATTAATTCTGTCTAAACTCCTTTTTCCCCCAATCTCATCCATTCCCAGGCTTCAACTAAGATCTTTTAAGCAAATAATCCTCCCTCTAGAATCTAGTGACTAGATACTATCAAATCCACGGGCAAAAGAGATGCTCAGTCTCCTGGTCTATATGAACTCAGGGATCTGAATTCCCAGAGGTATAATGTAGGCCTTCAATGAAATACACCGAAATGATTTCTAAAGTTTATCTTTGGCTTCATTCTGTCTTTCTAAGCTCCAAAGCTGTTATCTTCAACTGTCTACTGACCTTTTCCACTTAGATACGTTCTGCCTCTCTCCTCCACCCTAGAAAACACAAACAAAATCCCATAGTATTTGGCGTACTCTGAACTTAAGTTTAACACTCAATGACACATTTTAAAATCTTAGAAAGCAATCATAGTAACCTTTAAGAAATTTTATTATACAATAAAATTATATTGCAGATTATTCCACTTGTAATAGCTTAAACTTCTCTCTTAAAAACAAGCCAAGTGGCATATTGGCCATACCAATACAATTTTAATAACTTATCTGGAAACACATACAGTGTCCTATATAAAAAACCATAGTTAGAAGTTCAAAGCCTATTACTGGTTATAAAACATGAACAAATAAAATCCATCTGACAAAGAAAATAAACAAGACTAAATATTAACAACAAATAACTAAATAACAATAACTATGCCTGTATGCATGTCTTAGTTTATATACAGAATGTACTCCGGCAATACAGAGTACATATTCAGTCATTTAGCCTTGCTCCACCGAAAGACCTCACTGTAAACACACTACTAAAACAAAAGAGGTCTCAAGCAAACAGAACAAACTGCTGACATAAGTGTGGCACTGACGTATCTCTCTATTTGCGTTCAGTTGCTAGGATTCAGTGTGTCCATTTTTCTCTAAGCTTTAAAACATGCAACTCTTTAATATTATGAAAATTCTAAAGTTAAATAAAAGGTTGAAGAACTGCTGGGTATGTATTTAAAATATTTCAAATTCAAATCTCGAATTTCTTGAGACATTCATGTTATTCCCTATGGTAAAAACAAATATAAGTGAAATTTTTAATTTCTCTATCAAAAACAACAAAGCTCAATTTCAATAAAAGGAAATGAAAAGACAAACTTCAAACTTTCTATCAGAGAAATAAAATTTTTCATTTCAGAAACTTTTTAATCTATATAATTAAAAGTACATATTTTGCATTATTCAAAAAAGGAAATTTGGCGGTGATCTGAGTAAATTCCTAAAATTGTTTCAATAACCATACACTTTGCCTTTAGAATTATAATCTTAAAATTATGTTAATTTATAAAATACTAAGAAATAAACTGAACTGTATAGTCAGCCATATGATTTGTGAAAAGAAGCAACAAGAAATCTGTTAGGCAAATCAAACAGAAACAATGGCAATTCCAGAATTATTTTTCATAGTACCATAAACTTTCATCCTATCTCAAATTATGAGTCAGTGAGAAAGTTTCCCCAGGAACTTCTATCTGCTCTTGGTCTAGAGTGCAGGTCTGATGCATCAAATAGTCTTGAAATATTTCTATCTGGATGGCAGATAAACCAATCAAATTTTCAGTAAAACCTTTAGAAGACCAATATTTAATATTAAATGAACACAGCATTTAACAATGTCACTTCGCATTCCCCAATGGCTTTTAACTATTTAAATATTTTTCAAATTTTATATACTTTTGGATACAGCTTCACACTATATTTCAAGATTTAAATATTTCAAATCAATTCAATATAATTTATAAATTTACTACAAATTTGTTACTTAAATAAACATTTAGGAAGTCACAAATTAATTTTTCTACCTATACAAAATTTTATTATCTTCAGTACCTGCCAATTAATATTCTTCACAAATCAGAATTTCATTTTAGTAAAAAGCACCCTAAATGGCTATTATCTTAACTTTTGTTCCAAGTGTCTAGCTTTTTAATTCTCATATGTATGAGTAATATAGAAATATTTGGGAGATATTTTGGTCAAATTTAACAAAATTATTATCAAAGAAACAAATATAAGTGACTTCAAAAAATAAGCTTATGTTTGGGGTAATTTTATTTTTAAAATTATTTTAATAAAAGAATGACCCTTTAAAATTCACAAAACTGGCTTATTTTTAAGCCAAGTAGATGTTAAAGTATTTTATAATTTAAAATAGGAGTAAAGGTAAATCAGGCTTTTATCTTCCTCTTTTAAGTTTCAATCATTGATGAAAAAAAAATCTAGATGGCTTCCTAGCATTTAAAAGTGAGAATAATGTCTCAATTTAATACAAATTATTCCCAAGAAAGAAAGCCCTTCCTTCTATATCTTAAAAACTGACCACTCTTTCAAAATCCCAAATTAATTCTAGGCCTAAATAGCTCCACTAATCACTGACATTATTTTCTTTATAGTTTCAGCACTAAGCAGGAATGTTATAAAATACCGTAGATGCCCCGCAATCAGCTCTTCTTTAAATTAAAAATGGAATTAAATATGTGTCATTAGCACTTAGGTGTTGGGAATACAGAATCAGACAAAGGTAGGTAAGGTCCATAGAATTCAAATGGACAACTCACAACCCTAGATAGGAAAAATGTTTAAACACACACACACACACACACACACACAGAATTTTATCAGGCAATGAAAAGACTGGTGGAATAAGTTAGGTATAATCTTAATATGGGGACAGAATTTCTCCTACTTATATCAAACTAAAATATTTGATCATTTAAATCATATAGACTAGAAGAAAATATAGGTGAAAATCTAATCTCATCTCTGGGGTACGAACCTTTTCCAGCAACTATAAAGGGGCTTAACATGTCCACCTATAGCACAAATAGAATCATTCCAGCTACATGCAGTCAGTCTAGGTCCTGCTTCACAGTATAAAATCCATGACCAATGAGAAACTTCAAGTCATTTATGATGGCAACTAAAACCTATCTGAGATTTCAACCTCAGTATACTTAAATGTGATAACCCTAAACTATTGGGGATTATATATACAACCTCAATTCATGAAAGATGAAAAGAATTTCTCTTAGAGACTTGTTTTCCAAGACTAGAAATGTATAAAGTAAAAAAGGAGATAACAAGTAAATCAAACACATAGTAGGTGGAGGTAGGTTTTGGTACATCCATATCCAGTTCCAGGTGGTGTGGTGTGATAGTAGATCAATACAACTATTTTCAAACTTTAACAGTTTGGTATTATCCAGCAAAATTGAAGACAGATATATCCTATAACCTACCAAGTGCATCCAGGATAAATACAGCAAAGAAAGTATCATACATGTGCACATATCAAATATATGTACAGAATTTAAATTATGTAAAGTACTAGTGGCCCAGTGCACGAAACTCGTGCACATTATAAGGGGATTAATTAGAGTAAATATTTTAATATTACTATTTGCCCTTTCTCTATAATAGAAGTGTCAGAGATTAAAGAAAATTAGTAAAACGTATATGAAAATCTTCCTCCTGTCAGAGTCTGGGGTGCACCATGGAACCCAGAGTCAAGTCTTCAACCAACCACATGCACCTCAAAATTGCTCGAGACCCAAACCTGGACGGCCCCCCTTCATTGGGCTAGATCCAGACCTAGCAGGTCCCACCCTGTCAAGCCCTGCCAGGTGGCAGGGTGCAGCCTCAGGTCCCCTGGGTGCCAGGGCAGGGGGGCATGGCCTGAGGTCCCCCATCAAGCCCTTCTGGGCAGAGGGAGTAGCCTGTGATCCCCCAGCCTGGCGCCGGGGCAGGGGGCACAGCCGGAGTTCCCCCGGCCTGGTGCTGGGGTGGGGGGCATGGCCTGAGGTCCCCTGGCCCAGCACCAGGACGGAGGGCACACCTTGAGGGCCCCTGTCAAGTCCCGCTGGGTGGGGGGCACAGCCTCAGGTCCCTGGCCTGGGGTCAGGGTGGGGGGCATGGCCTGTCATCCCCCAGCCTGGCACCAGGGAAGAGGGTGCAGCCTGAGTTCCTCTGGCCTGGTGCCAGGGTGGGGGGAGCAGCCTGAGGTCCCCTTTCAAGTCCCATGCAGGAGGTGGGTGGGTGCACAGCCTCAGGTCCCTGCTGATTGCTCCTTAAGGCTTGTTATGGGACCTTAGCCTCAGCTGTGGGTGCAAATTGACCGGAGTAATGGTCAATTTGCATATTCCCTCTTTATTTTATAGGATGCCTTGGTGTCGGTCTTTTTTTTTTGAAGAGGTAGAAAAATCATTGTTTTTTTGGTGTCGGTCTTTTGGAATTCATTCTGTTTGGAAATCTATAAGCTTCCTGGATTTGTGTGAGTTTCTTCCTATATCAGGGAAGTCTTCTGTCATTATTTCTTCAAATAGGTTTTCTATTCCTTGCTCAGTTTCCTCTCCATTTGGCACCCCGATTATGTGGATGTTGTTTCATTTCATATTGTCCCAAAGTTCTCTTAGGCTCACCTCCTGCTTTTTAATTTTTTTTCTAGATGCTGCTCTGCTTGGGTATTTTTTTCTACCTTGTCTTCTAGCTCACTGATGCAGTCCTCTGTTTCTTCTAGTCTACAGTTGATGCTTTCCATTGAGTTCTTTATAGTAGTGATGTCATTTTTCATTCTTCTTGGTTCTTTTTCATTTCATCTTAGTTCTTACACAGATTGTTGAATTTGTCTTCCATTCTCTTCATCCACCTTATGACCAATTCTCTGAATTCTTTTTGTGAGAGGTTACTTGCCTCCATTTCATTTACTTCCTTTTCTGCTGATGCCTGTTTTTCTTTCATATGTGGACTGTTTCTTTGTCTCCCCATGATCTCTCTTTCCCAGGTGTCTGATTATGTAGTCCTTTCTCTCTTGTGTTGATTTAAAGACACAAAATACAACACAACAAGGCACAAGGCACAATGCACAAGGCACTGAACACAAATATATTCACGATACTAATAACCCCAGATAAAGGTGACCACCAGAGAAAAGAGAATTAGGGGATAAGAAAGAAAGAAGATAAAAAGAAAAAATAGAAAAAAATGAGTATAAAAATGAAATTGGGAAAAGAAAAAAAAGTAAGAGAGAAAAGAAAGAGAATGAAATAGAAGAGAAGAAAAACTATTTATATGGGGAGAAAACTCCAATAGAATAGCCATTAATTCCAACAAATGCCAGCAACAGATACCTAGAGATGAATGCAAACTATAAACAACAACTAATATCAAATGAAGTGAGGGAAAACAGAGGCAAAAAAATAACCAAAAACAAAACAAAACAAAACAAAAAGAAAAAGTGAAACAATCTCACAAATAAGCATAAACAATAACAATATAATCAACAATCAAGCAAACAACAACAAAATGACAGAGAGAAAAAAATTTGGATAGTGAATAGAGAAGAGAGTGGTGTGTATGGACTTAGAGCAAGGGATTGGAAATTAGATATATAAGTAGGGTGAAATTTTACAGGGGTAAAAAGAAAGAACAGGGAAAATCTAAAGCAAGAATAGGGTAAGAGAAACAGGAAAAAAGGGGAAAAGTGAGGAAGAGAGTGTTGGCATAAAGGTAAAGTTGAGATAGAGTAAAATGATGCAAAAGGAAAGATGAAAATAGAATGTAGAACACTAATCCCAAAATAAAATACAAAAAATAAAATGACACTTAAAACAAAAGGTAAAATAGTGGTAGTAATAATACTGATTAAAAATAAAAATGTAATATTTTAAAAGGTAAAATCAAATGAGGAAAAAAGAAAGAAAAAAATTTAGTTTCTTAAGTGAAAGGTGAAAAAAAAATGGAGTAGTGAAGGTCATTCATTTCTTCTACTCTTCTGTTTGGCACGCCTGTTTTCCTGTCAGGTATTCAGGAGAGTATTGAAGTTCCCTGCGATACACTGCTCCTCCGTGTTGTAAACCACAGTCCTGATTTTAAAGCAGGCAGTATTTCTTTGTTTCCCAGACTGCCTTTATTTGTGCTTACAGAAGAGTCAATTTGTGATTCAGTCCCTGGGTGGCAGTGTTTCTGGACTGACTTCCGGGGCTATAAGTCCTCTCTAGCTAGTATTTAGGTTTTGTTTTCCCTATTGCACTTTATACTGGTTTGGGAGAATCGACTGCCCCAGAACTGGTTCCTTGATTGTTACTCCCTGCTCTGATTCCCAGGTTCCATAACACAACTTTCCCCTGCAGTCTCTGTGAGTGTCCCCAACTGGGCGATCCTATGGATTGGGTTTAGTAATCAAAAGCAAGGATTTAAAGGGGGCGGGGGAAGAACCAGAGTAAGTGCATGAGCTCACAACTTCCACCACCCAGCTCCTTGCACAATTCTCTCAACGTCTCTTCCACACGTCCTCTCTCCTCTGGCACTAAGCAGCCAGCACACTGGCAAAATCCGAGGCTACGTTTTTGTACCCAGTCTAGCTATGGGCTCATTTTTATAGCTCCTTTCTGCCAGCAGCCCTGCAGATCCCTTTCCATACTTTTGGATCATGCTGGCTCCAATGGCTGCAGACTTTGTGGGGCAAAGACTTCCCCCACGCGCATTCCTCTCTCCAACCTGAATTACAAACCATACCTTTATCTAGGCGAAATCTGACCTTTCCATGAGGAGAAGCAGGGCTCATCTGAGTCCACATATTCATGCTGCTTGAGATCTGGTGTTCCTGGGTTCGTAGTTATTCCCTGGGTGCCGTGGTTGCAGGGTCCCTGGATGTATACACTTCTGATAACAGCCACTCAAGATGGCGCGGTCTCGGCAGCAGAGCTCGCCACTCCAGGAGAGATTTCAGCAGCCATGGAGACTGCCTGGTTAGGGGAGCCCAATATGGCAGTTTCCAACAGCCCCCTGGAGTATAGCTATTGCTCACCCACAAATTTACACTCTCGGTATGTCCACACACTCTCCTTTCATTCTCTCACTCTATCTTGCAGTCTGCCTTCCTGTCAGCAGCCATCTTTTCCATTTTCTCCCAGCTGCTCCTCTTAAAAGGCTGGCACTGCAAACTGAACTTACAAGCTCCAGCTTGCTCTGAGCTCCAGTGCTGGGTAAAGCTCTGGGGGACCCAGACAGATATGGGGAGAAACTAGACTGTCTGGCATTGAGGCAGGAATGCTGTGGTGGCTTTCTTCCAGACACAGGTGCTCAGAGCAGTCATTCTTCCGGTGCTGGGATCTCCCTGGTACAGGGCTGTTTGCTCCACCCTGGAGATTCCCTGAGACAAACCCCCTTCCCACCCAATTTATAAACTCACCCAAGCTGTGCACAGCGGCTTTTGCATATGAATGGCCTGTCCTTTCTCAGCCTAAAACCTGTCAAACAAGCTGCAGCTGGGTCAGGGAGCCCCAAAGCTATCAATGAAAGGCCCAAGCCTTGCACCAGCTTGCCATGCTTCACAGCTGGGCCTCATCTGGGCACTTCCAAACCTGGTACAAAGAGGAGGAATCTAAAAATCTCTCTGTATCTCCTGCTAGGTGACCGTAGGCAGTGGCTGACTTTGTACCTCCTTTGAGATCCAAGAGCCAGTGTACCCAGTGGTTAGTGTGAAACCATACCAAATTAACAATTCTTCACATCCATAAGTGACACACTCAAGGGCAGACTCAATGAGCACCGAAACCCCACTGAAAAGTCCTGTTCCATAAGGGTGTCTTCTGTACAGAAGCTCTCCCATTATAGTCGCAGTTGGTCCCCACAGCCAATTGGCCTGGAGGTGAATTCCTCTCAGTGACACCAACAGCAATCAAGGCTCAACTACAACAAGACTGTGCACATAGCCCACAAAGGAGTGCACTAGAGTGTCCACGTCAGATGATTGGGGAGGCTGAGTCACTGGGCCCTATAGGACACCTACTACACAAGGCCACTCTATCAACTCAAGGAGACTTAGCAGCTACACAATGCATAAAAACAAACACAGGGAAGCAGCCAAAATGTGAAGACAAACATGTCACAAATGAAAGAAATAAAAGAAAGCAAACTATTGGATATAGAGTTCAAAATCACAGTTATAAAGTTATTCAAGAATCTTCTAGAAATCTCCGAGGAATTTAGTGAGACTTTCAAGGATCTTAGTGAGAATGCAAAAAAAAAAAAGGACCAGTCAGAAATCAAGCATACACTGACTGAAATAAAGAATAATATACAGGGATTCAACAGTAGACTAGAGGATCCCAAGAATCAAGTCAATGATCTGAAATACGAGGAAGCAAAAAACACGCAACCAGAAGAGCAAAAATAAAAAAGAATTAAAAAATATGAAGATAGTGTAAGGAGCCTCTGGGACAACTTCAAGCAAACCAACATCCAAATTATGGGGGTGCCAGAAAAAGAAAGAGATCTGAAAGATATTGAAAACCTATTTGAAGAAATAATGACAAAAAACTTCCCCTACCTGGTGAAAGAAATAGACTTACAAATCCAAGAAGTGTAGAGAACCCAAACAAGAGGAATCCAAAGAGGACCACACCAAGACACATCATAATTAAAATGTCAAGGGCTAAAGACAGAGAGAATCTTAAAAGCACCCATAGGACTGTCAGCAGATTTCTCAACAGAAACTATGCAGGCCAGAAGGGAGTGGCAAGAAATATTCAAAGTGATGAATAGCAAGAACCTATAACCAAGAATACTCTACCCTGCAAAGCTATCATTTAGAATTGAAGGTCAGATAAAGAACTTAATAGACAAGAAAAAGCTAAAGGAGTATGTAAAGTGAAATAAGCCCATCAGAGAAAGACAAGTAACATATGATTTCACTTATATGTGGAATCTAATAAACAAAATAAACTAACAACAACAACAAAAAAAAAAAAAACCATGTAGAATCAATTTGGTAGTTAACTATAAGGTAACTACCACCAAACTAGTATTACATGAAATGCTAAAGGGTATTCTTTAAGAAGAGAAAGGTAAAATAAAAAATTATGAACAACAAAGCGACAACAAATATCTATCAAGTGAATCTAAACATCAAATGAATAAAAAAACTGATGAACAGAATAAACTGGTGAATAGAATAGAATCAGATGCATGGAAACAGAACAGACTGACAATTCTCAGAGGGAAGGGGGTGTGGGGGTGCAGGAAGAGATTAGACAAAGATTTTATATGCATGTATGCATTACCTATGGACACAGACAATAGGGTGGCAAGGGCCCAGGGTGGGGTGGGAACTGGGTGGAGAGGAGCCATAGGGGGGAAAAAGAGGGACATCTGTAATAATTTCAACAATAAAGGTTAAAAATAAATAAATAAATAAAAATAAAAACTGATAAACCTCTAACAAGACTATCAGAGGAGAAAAAAATAGAGAAGACACTTCATCAACAACATAAATGAAAGAGGGAAATCATTATAGAAACCTCTGATATTAAAAAGATAACAAAAGAATACTACAAACAACACTATGCATATAAATTTAGACAACTCAGATGAAATGGACCAATCCTATCTAATAAAAGAGTAATATGCAAATTAGGTGCTACTCTGCCACAAAGATGGCCATGCCCATAGTGGCTGGGAGGACACTGGCAGTGTCATCCCAGCAACGTGACCCCAGCAGACAATTGGGCCGGCAGGCAGCACCAAGCAAGGCCTGCTGGACAGTGGTGGTGGCGACTGGGGATCAGGCAATCAACCCGCAGGCAGCACATAGCAGGGCCTGCTGGGAGGTTGCCGCAGTGACCAGGGAGCAGACAAGCGGCACCATCTGGCAGCACCCAGCAGGACCTGCTGTGCTCCACCAGGGGAGCAAGCAATCTCTGGGAGGTCACCACGGTGACCCCTGAGCAGACAAGCGGGACACAGGCAGCACAAAGCAGGGGCCTGCTGGGCGGTGGCAGGGGTGACAAGGGAGCAGGCAAACAGGGCGACTAGAGAGCAGGCAATCAGACCTGCAGGCAGCACACAGCAGGGCCTGCTGGGCAGTGGCAGTGGCAAAGGGGAAGAAAGCAATCGGGACCCACAGGCAGCACCCAGCAGGGCCTGCTGTGCCACAAAAGGGGTCGCTGTGGTAATCCCCGAGCAGACAAGCTGGACCACAGGAAGCACACAGCAGGGCCTGCTGGGCGGTGGTGGTGGTGGCGGCGATGGAGGAGCAGGCAAGCAGGGCAACCAGAGAGCAGGCAATTGGACCCGCAGGCGCACCCCATAGGGCCTGCTGTGCCTCGACGGGGGGAGCAAGCAATCTTTGGGAGGTTGCTGAGGTGACCGCAGAGCAGACAAGCGGGCCACAGGCAGCACACAGCAGGGCCTGCTGGGCGGTGACGGTGGCAACTGGGGAGCAAGCAATGGGCACCCACAGGCAGACACCCAGCAGGGCCTTCTGGGCGGTGGCTTTGTTGACTGGGGAGCAGGCAATGAGGACCTGCAGGCAGTACCCAGCAGGGCTTGTTTGCCCATCCCCATGGTGTGGAGCAGACAGGCCACACAGAGAGCAGAGAACCACATGGTGTGGGCCAAAGTCATCAGTAGCACATCCCCTGAGGGCTCCAGAATTGGAGAGGGTGCAGGTCAGGTTGAGGGACCTCCCCCACCTCCTCGTGCATGAATTTCGTGCACTGGGTCTCTAGTTCCTTAATAATTATAAACTACCAAAGCTCACCAATGATTAAACAGAGACCCTGAATAATCTTGTAATTACTGAGTAAGTTGAATACATAGTTTAAAACTTTCCAAAGTGAAAAAAAGTCTAATTTCAGATGGCGTCACTAGCAAACTCTATTAAACATTTTAAAAAATAATTTTATATATTCTCTTCTGAAAACAGAAGGAGTACTTCTCAACTCATTTAGAGGCCACCAATACCCTGATATCAAAATCAGACAAAAATAGTACAAAAGAAAACTAAAGACCTATATCCCTCGTGAACACTGGCACAAAAATCAACAAAATATTAAGAAATCAAGCCCAGTAATATATAAGAAGAATACACACCACAACCAATTGCAACTTAACCCAGCAATGCAAAACTAGTTCAGTATTCAAAAATCAATCAATATAATCCATTACATTAACAGTCTAAAGAAAAAAAAAAAGACACATATGATCATATCCCTTGATACAGAAAAGCATCTGACAACAATGAACTCTCAACAAACTAAGAACAGAAAGGAACTTCCCTAACCTAATAAATAACATCTATAAGAAAGCTACCGTCAACATCATATTTAATGTTGAAAGACAATGCTTTCATGCTAGATTGGGAAACAAGGAAAAGATACTGATTTTCACCACTCTTATTCAGCATGGTTCTGGAAGTAATGGGAAAGGAAGAAATAAAACTCTCTCTCTTCATAGACAACAATATTATTTATATAAGAAATATTCATATAACCAATAATTAAATTTAGTAAGGTCACATACACAAAAACAATTATGTTTCTAAATACTTGTAATGAACAATTAAAAACCAAAATCTAAAAAAATACCATTTATAACAGTTCTCCAAAAAATATTTACATGTAAATCTAACAAAAGGTATACAGGATTTATATGCTGGAAATTACAAAATACTGATGAAGAAAATCAAAGAAGACCCAAATAAATGAAAAAATACTGCATGTTCATAGACTGGAAGACTAACATAATAAAAGTGTCAATTCTACCAAATTGATTCTACAGGTATTTGTTGTTGTTGTTAGTTTATTTTGTTCGTTAGATTCCATATATAAGTGAAATCATATGGTACTTGACTTTCTCTGATGGGTTCATTCACTTTACATAATACTTTCCAAGGTCCATTCATGCTGTCACAAAAAGTAAGATTTCCTTCTTTTTTACAGCCAAGTAATATCCCATTGTGCATATATTCTTTCCAATTAGTGTTTCGGGCTTCTTTGGATATATTCCCATAAGTGGATCATAAGGCAGTTCCATTTTTAATTTTTTCTTTAAATCCTCACCTGAGGATATATTTTTATTGATTTTAGAGAAAGAGGAAAAAAGATCAGTTGCCTCCCAAATGTGGCCCACGCAGGGATTAAACCTGAAACCTAGGCGTGTGCCCTGATGGTGAATTGAACTCACATCCTTGTGGTGTATGAGACGATGCTCCAACCAACTGAGCACCGAGCCAGAACATTTTTAATTTTTTGAGGTAACTTTATACTGCTTTCCATAGTGGCTGTACCTATCTTTAATGATAAAGGCAATATTGATATTCTGCATTTATAAGAGCCATATAAAGACTTAATAAGAGGATAAGCAGTGTAAATATTAGCACTTCTCTGAAAATAACAACTTATCTTCATTTTTATGACCTACTAGAGGCCCAGTGCATGAAAATTCATGCACTGGAAGGGGGGTCCCTCAGCCCAGTCTGTCCCCTCTCACAGTCTGGGAGCCCTCAGGGGCAGGAGGTGACTCAGTGATCAGGGGCAGGCAAAACCCCCATCACACCTCTGCTGCTGCCACTGCTGGCAGCACAAGCCTTGGCTGGCCCTGGTTACCTGAGCCTTGGGTGGCTCGGGGCAGCTGGGAAGCTGCCATCCAAGGTTTGTCTGCACCTCAGGCCTGCCCTGGGTGGCTGGGTAGCCACCATCCAAGGCTTGCCTATGCCTCGAGCTGACGCTGGGCAGCTGGGGGGGCCGAGGGTGGGTCCAGCCACACCGTATGCCTGCCACCTCCCTGGTGGGGCTAAAGCACTGGGGGACTCCAGCAGGGCTGAGGCTATGGGTGCCGCCATCATGTGGCTATGGGTGCCGCCATCTTGTGGCTATGGGTGCTGCCATCTTTGTGATGGCGTGATAGTCAATTTACATGTTCCCTCTTTATTAGATAGGCTTTTACTTCTTTGTTCAGCATAAACTCCACACTGAAAGAATTTCCACTTCTGAGTACACTCCTCTATTCTGTTTACTTGATTTTCCCTTCCTAAACAGCCATTCCTCCACTTCTGCAGAGATTGGTATCTTGTGTCCCTTAAAAGCCAGTTATGTCGGGTATATTTTA
The DNA here is from genome assembly GCA_004026665.1 of Murina feae. Classification (NCBI taxonomy): domain Eukaryota; kingdom Metazoa; phylum Chordata; class Mammalia; order Chiroptera; family Vespertilionidae; genus Murina; species Murina feae. Next base: position 17,675 of record PVJC01011305.1, read on the forward strand.
TTTGCCCCTCCAGATCCATTTTCCACTCCACTCTGTTCTGTGCCTCCAGGAAGCTGTCCTGAATAGACTGGATCAACAGTCTCTTTTGCCCTCTTTTCGGGGTGGATTTAGCCAAAGGAAGACACTGGCAGGAAACTTAGGAAGAGAGTGAGCCTGGGGTATTTAATCCCCCAGCTCACAAATAAAGTCATCTCTTATTAATAACATAGCCTCTACCAGGGGCCAATGGACCTTAATACAGTTACCCTCTGTCTTGACATTAACTCCACATCTCTGCCCTTATATGTCTACTACCCATTGTAGCTCACCAGATTCTTTATCATCCCATGTTAGTTTCCCTCAATTCTTCCCACTTTTTTATATCACTCTTTCATTAAACTCTCCCAAGTTTATCCATTTGAGTGCATTGTCTATTTTCTGTAGGGCCCTGCAGCCAGGGCTGACACAGCACCACTCTCCCTAACACTTCTCTGTATTTTGTTTATACCCTCTTCTCAATTTTGCTTTAAACTGGTCTTAATAAAAAAAACTTTTTTAACTAAATGAGGACCCTAAATATTCCACACATACACAAAAAAAAAGTTTAGAATAAACAAATTCAGGAAAGCTTCAGGATACAAAATCAACACATAAATTAGTTACATTTCTATAAACTAACAATGAACAATTCAAAAATGAAATTAAGCCTGGCCAGGTGTGGCTCAATAGTTGAGCATGGACCCAGAAACCAAGAGGTCACCAATTCCCAGTCAGGGCATGTGCCCAGGTTATTGGCTCGACCCTTAGTAGGGGACGTGCAGCAGGCAGCCAACCAATCAATGATTCTCTCTCATCATTGATGTTTCTATCTCTCTCTCCCTCTCCTTTCCACTCTGAAATCAATAAAAAAAATTTTTAATGAAATTAAGAAACAATTCCATTTACAATATTATCAAAAAGAAAACTTAGAAATAAACATAACAAAAGAGGTGAATGAAAAACATGTGCTGACGAGGATGCAGAGAAAAAGGAACCCTCATGCACTGCTGGAGGGAATGCAGACTGGTGCAGTCACTGTGAAGAATAGTATGAAGTTTCTTCAAAAAAACTAAAAATGGAACTCCCATTTGACTCAGTGATCCCCCTTCTAGGAATATATATCCCAAGAAACTAGAAACACCAATCAGAAAGGATATATGCACCCTATGTTCATAGCAGCACAATTTACCATAGCTAAGATTTGGAAACAGTATAAGTGCCCATCAGCAGATGAGTGGATTTAAAAACTGTGGTGCATCTACACAGTGGAATACTATGCTGCAGTAAAAAGAAGGAATTCTTACCATTTGCAACAGCATGGATGGAACTAAAGAGCATTATGCTAAGCGAAATAAGCCAGTCAGAGAAAGATAAATATCATATGATCTCACTCATTTATGGAATATAGTGAATAATATAAACTGATGAACAAAAATAGATCCAGAGACAGAGAAGCATCAATCAGACTGTCAAACCTCAGAGGGAAGATAGGAGAGGGTAGGGGTAAGGAGGGGAGATCAACCAAAGGACTTGTATGCATGCATATAAGCCTAGCCAATGGACACAGACAACAGGGGGTGAGGACATGAGTGGGGGGAGGGGGGACAAGGGGGTGATAAGGACACATACATAACACCTTGATCAATAAAGAAAAAAAAAGAAGTGAAAGATTTATATACTGAAAACCACAAAAGGTTTCTGAAAAAAATTAAAACACAAATAAATAGAAAGATATCTGATGTTAATGGATTATAAGACTTACTATTGTTAAGATGGCAATGCTACTCAAAGCAATCTATGGATTCAATGCAATCCTGTCAAAATTCCAACAATGATTATCATAAGTGAAACAAGTCAGCTGCAAAAAGATAAATACTGTATGATTCCACTTATATGAGGGATCATACAAACAGAAGGTAGAATGATGGTTACCAGGAGATGGGAGAAAAGAGAATGGGGAGTTACTGTTTAATGGGTATGGAGTTTCAGTTTAGGAAGATTAAAACATTTCTAGAGATGCATGGTAGTGATGGTTACACAACAATGTGAATATACTTCATGCTACTATACTTCAAAAAAATGTTTGAAATGGTAAATTTTATGTTTTATATATTTTACTACAATAACAAATAAAGCTACATAAGGGCCCTCTTATGGTTATACATTCCCAGAGGAAATTTATTTTATCTCTCCCCCAGCTCCCTTGTGCTAAGGTCAAGATAGGCATTCCATCTCCATGGCCATATTCACTTCTCATTTACCCTTACACTGGCAGAACAGCACTTTAGGGCCTCACCTTTATGCTGAGATTTCCTATTAGATTCTGATTTTGGACAGACCCTAGGATTTTATCTCTTGAGTGTAGCCATACCTAACAGAATGGTCAGAAACTCCCCAAGTGAAAGCTGGTTTTATTCTACTTGCTCGCGTCTTAGGATTCCTACTAAAAAAGAGCAGAATATGCCGCCCCAAACTATGGCATACTGATTATGCTGAATTAAAGGTAATTTGAGAAACAGCCAATGCAAGGACACTCTGACCCTCTTTTGTCCCCTGCTGAAAGCAGAAGATAAATCTCCCCTGTAAAAGGTTCCTTTCCTAGTACCTGAGGGCAAAGGGCATCCTTATCAGCAAAGCTAGGGAACTCAGAGCCAAAAAGGCTGTATAAACAAACCTTGTTATTTCTTCACCAATTTATTAACCCAAGCCCAAACCCCTGTATCTTATCAATTATTCTTTATTGTTTCTTTGTCTCATATGTATAAAAGATTCCTGATTTTAAACACTTCTTTCAGCCTCACATTTTTATGGGGATCCTATATATATATACACACACACATATACATATATACACACACACATATATACATATACACACACACACACGTATATATATAAAATTTTTTTCTCTCCTGTTAATTTGTCTTATGTCAATTTAATTATTAGGCCAGCCAAAGAATCTAGAGGGAAAGAAGATAAAAATTTTCCTCCTCTATACTACTTTCATTTCTTTTGGGGTATCAGAGATTTTTCTTACTCAATGGCTCCTTTCAAAAGATGTTCTAATATGTTTAGACCTATAATTTAGTTGTTTCAATTGGGAGTGTTCTTATAGGATTGTTATATATCGGAAATGACACTTAGCACATTACGGTATTTTCTGTGTACTAGCTACGTGATTTGGGGCTAATTAATTCACCCCTCTGCCTTAATTTTCGGTTGCAAAACAGGATACCAATATGTCACTTCACAGGCTTGTTGAGACTAGCATATAGTGAGTACTACATAATTATTATATCTTATAACAATCTCTTCTTTCTGATCCTGAGTTACATTTTTTATTGCCTATATTATTTTACCACGGATATTGACATTTCTGGTAGAGAATGTAAGCACCTTTTTTGGTTGTTGTTATTATTGACTAGAGGCCTGATGCATGAAATTCGTGCACGGAGGAGGAGGGTCCCTCAGCCTGGCCTGTGGGATCAGGCCTAAACTAGCAGTTGGACATCCCTCTCACAATCCAGGACCGCAGGTTCCTAACCACTCACCTGCCTGCCTGCCCAATTGCCCCTAATCACTCTGCCGGCCTGCCTCATCATCCTAACCACTCGCCTGACTGCCTGCCTGATCTCCCCTAACCACCTCTGCCTGCCTGCCTGATCGCCCCTAACTGCTCACCTGCCTGCCTGATCGCCCCTAACTGCCTCTGCCTTGGCCCCCACCGCCACGGCTTCGTCCGGAAGGACATCTGGAAGGTCATTTGGCTGTCTGGTCTAATTAGCATATTACACTTTTATTATTATACTAGGGGCCCGGTGCACAAAAATTTGTACACTCGGGGGGTGGGGGTCCCTCAGCCCAGCCTGTGCCCACTTGCAGTCTGGGACACCTTGGGGGGAGATGTCCACCTGCTGGCATGCCTGGCCAGCCTGGGTGAGGGGCTGAGGGCCATTTTCAGGCTGCCCACAGCCCCTTCAGGGTTCGTGCACTGGGGGGTGGGAAGGCTGGTGAGTGCAGGCCTGGACGTTTCCCACCGGAGGGCCCACGATTGCACACGCCTGGTGAGCCCACACCGCTGAGAGGACACACCTGGCGCAGAGTTGGGTGGCAAGCCAGGGGCGGACGCTGGTGCAGGATCCCTCGGTGGGGCCCTGCTGCTGAGCAAACACACCCAGGGTGGAGCTGGGCAGTGAACTGGCTTCGGATTCTCTGCACTGTGCAGCAGACGCTCCCGCACGCCCTGTGGAGGCCCCTGGGGGGCGGATGAAGGTAGCGGGCCCTGGACAGGTGTTCCTGGACACCCTGCAGAGGCCCCCAGGGCAGAGCCAGGCAGTGGACCCAGGACAGGCGTTCCTGGATGTCCCGCAGAGGCCCCCGGGGGGCAAAGCCAGGCAGCAGACCCAGGACGGCTGCCCCTGCAGAGGCCCCGTGCTCTTGCATGCCCCGGGGAGGCCCCCAGGGGGTGGAGCCAGGCAGTGGACCCGGGACAGGCACTCCTGGATATTCCTCGGAGGCTCCCGGGGGCGGAGCTAGGCAGCAGACCCAGGACAGCTGCTCCTAGACGCCCCAAGGAGGCCCCAGGCCAGGACCCCCCCCCCGCCCCCACTGAGCTGACACACCTGGCACAGCTATGCCGGCCGCAGAGGCTCCCAGTGCAGAGCCGCCCTGCCAGCCTCCATCTTGGCTGGGTTAATTTGCATACAGCCACTCTGATTGGCTGGTGGGTGTGGCTGTGAGCAGAGGCTCAGCCAGCCTAGGCAGGCAGTTGCAACAGAGGAAGCCTTTGGTTTGCTCTAGCTCCATGGCTGTTGGCCTCCATCTTGGCTGGGTTAATTTTAATACAGCTGCTCTGATTGGCTGGTGGGCGTGGCCATGAGCAGAGGCTCAGCCAGCCTAGGCAGGCAGTTGCAACAGAAGCCTTTGGTTTGCTCTAGCTCCATGGCTGTTGGCCGGGTTAATTTGCATACAGCCGCTCTGATTGGCTGGTGGTAACGGTCAATTTGCATGCTTCTCTTTTATTATATTAGATTAGATATTATAGATTAGTGACCAAAAGTGTGAACAGTTTGCTTGATTTGGCTCTGTATGTTTATCATGACTTTTTCAGTCTGCTAGTTGATAAGAGTATTTACCTACATACATATTTAAGGTAATGTGAAGATTATGCCAGAATAACTTTGAAAATTTCTTTTTAAGGTCATAGCAGTGAAATTTTTTAATTCATTTTTTATTTGTTTTATAACAGTAAGAAACTGCCATTGAAAATTAAAGGTCAATTGTTAACTTTTTGAAGGCTTTCTGGCTCTCATCCTGGAAAGGGTCAGTTGTTCATTCCATAATGCTCCCATTGTACTGTATATATACTATACCTCTACTATATCACCTATTACACTGAATTATATTTATTTAGTTACATTTTCTCTCTTCATTAGAGTGTGATGTTGTCCTTACAATGTTTTCTTAGAATCTCGAGGGCCTGGCATATATAAAAGGCAATTTGTAAATACATGTTAACTCTGATCCAACTTATTTTTACTACTTTCCTACAGTGACTCTTTAGATATTTGAAATGTGCTATATTTCATGTATCCTTTTTGTTGTTACTTTGAAAAGTAATTCCATCCAATTTAAAGTTCTATTCTCCATATACTTACTCTTCAACAAAAGAAGCAAACTGAAAACTATGGGGGAAAATTGACAAATCCACCAGCAAAGGGAGATTTTTGTTATTCTCTTCAGTTACCGATGGGTCAAAAAGATAAATAAGTCAGTGAGGACAAAGAACTTCTGATAAGGACAACCTTTACCTACCAGACAGTTAACAAACATTCTACCTAATATGTCAGGCCATATATATTCCCTGGCCACAATGCAATTAAATCAGAAAGCAATAACTAGAAAACCTGCATATAATTATAAATTTTTAATAAATGTCTAAACAACTCATTAGTCAAAAGAGAAATCAAAACAAAAATTAAAAAATGCTTAAGACTGGAAAGTAATATTACACATAAAAATTTATAAGATTCAACTAAAACAATATTTAGAAATAAATCTATAATTTTAAATGCATACTATGAAAAAAGCTCAAAATAATTTAATATCCCAATTACAAAGTTAGAAAAAGAATAAGAAAATGAATTCAAAGAAAGAAAAATAATAAAGGTAAGAGCTGATATAAGTAAAATAGACAAGTATCAATACAAAGAATTGGTTTTTTTGAAAAGATTAAAAACAAACTTTTAGCAGGGTTGATTAAAAAACAAAGAAAAAACAAATATAAATGATATTAGCAATGAAAAAGAAGATAAATGCAGATGCGGAACAAACTAAACATAATAAAATGAGATTATGCACTAAGGAAATAATTTGAAAAGTTACATTAATTTTCTAGAAAAATACAACTTAAAAATTTCAATCAAAAGCAAATTTATATCTAACCTAGAGGCCCGGTGCATAAATTCGTGCATCAATGAGTTCCCTTGGCCTGGCCTGCAGGATTAGGCTGAAACCGGCTCTCCAACATCCCTCAAGGGGTCCCAGATTGCAAGAGGGCACCGGCCAGGCCAAGGGACCCCACCGGTGCACGATTGGGGCTAGGGATGGATGCAGGAGGTTGGCGAGCTGGGGAGGGACCGCAGGAGGGCCCCAGGGCATTTCCAGTCCATCTAGCTCAGTCCCAATTTGCCAGACCCCAGCAGCAAGCTAACCTACCAGTTGGACCATCTGACTCCAGTGGTCAGTGCACGTGATAGCAACTGGTTGACTGGTCAACTGTCTGCTCCCTGGTGGTCTGTGCATGTGATAGCAACTGGCTGACTGGTCAACTCTCTGCCCCCTGGTGGTCAGTGCAAGCGGTTGAGCAGCCTGAGCATATCATTATAAGCGTATACTACGCTTTGATTTGTTGAATGGATGACCGGACACTTAGCATATTAGGCTTTTATTATATAGGGTTATAATGAAGACAATGTAGCATTAACACATGGTGCATAAACTAACCAACGAAACATGAGAACCCATATGCAGACTCATACATATATTGAAATCTGAAATATGACAGAGGATAAATGGATAATAAATGGATAATGGATAATAAATGGATAATAAACTTTTCAATAAATTGTGTTGACACAACTGGATATCCATATAGATAAAAAATGAGATTAGATTTCAGTATGGTGGCAAAGTAGGTGGAAGATACACTTGCCCTCTCCCAGGACCAAACTGGAATTATAACTAAATCAAAGAACAGTCATCCTGGGTAGCTATCTGAAGACTAGCCAAAGAGAAGACATAACCAAGGATTTACAGAAGGAGCCACATTGACATTGGTAGGAAGGGTGGAGATAAGGACTGGCTCTGCTCCCAAAGGTGGCACCTGATGTTCCAGAGGGATATTCAGCTTCAGGGGACTCCCCCTGAGCAGCATGGGACCTAAACCCCAAGCTGGGCTCCCCAGCCCAGAGCACCAGAGCCAGGTAGATGAGCCCACACAACATCCAGCTGTGAAAAGCAATGGGTTTCTGTCCACTAGGGAGAGACAGAGTCTAATGGAGACATAGGTACCCTTTAAAGGGCCAACACACAAAATTTCATTCATACCAACTCACCCTGGGCTCCAGTAGGTAGAGGGAGGGAGAGCAGACTACAATCACCTGAGAAGAGTCTGGAGTTTGTTGCTCTGGGAACGGAGCTGGGGGAACAACTGCCAGGATCCCTTTGCTGAGTCATTCTTCAATACTACACTTAACCATCTTTCTTGGGTGCAGCATGCCTGCTCTGTGTGGCATCAGCCTGGGGTAAACTAATTGCCCCACCCTCTATACTCCTTCTCACCTCACCCTGTGGAGCTTAGGCCCTGCTGAGGAGTCAGCTGCCTTGGACAGGGGGTAGAGGTCTGGGCAGATTCAGGTGGTATCAGTGACTGAGTTATGTGGCTTTGAGGTTGGGGCCATTCCCTCCACTTTCCCATCAACCTGCCTGGAGCTTCCCCCTCATGGGAGATCTGCTAGAAACACCTTTCAGGTTTCTAGAAAATCCATCCTCTGGACTTTGACTCTGGCTCCAAAGGACCCACTCACCCAACTCCTAGTGGTTCTGCCCTAGATCAAGGCAAATCCAGGACACACAAAGTCGTGTGGTGCTAGGGTAGAGACCACACCCACCATCTTCCCTGAAACCTGAACAGAACCTCCCACTCACAAGTGATCCATTTGCTCCATCATCCCAACTCCACCAGAGGCTCTTTCAATGACTAAATCTAACAGACAGCTGGCAGGTAGAGGCAAGTGGAGGCATATCTCATCAGGGTGCCTTGGGAAATTTGCTGACCTGCCCCCAGGCCCAGTGCTGGTAAAAGCCAGCCTTGCTGTGCAATTTGGTCCTTCCTGTGTGAATCCAAGCAAACCAGAGGCAGACACAAACTTTGGAACGCCTGTAGCTCCTAACAGGTTGCCAACGGCCAGACACAGACAGCATTAGACCCTGTCCTACACCAAAGTCCCTCCTAAGAGGCCCAAAACCAACACACCCAGTGGCCACCTTCAGACAACGTTAGAGCAGGATCCAATAAGCTTCATAAACTGCATAACCAAAAGGAGATCTCAGCAGGCACCAAACCCTACTGAGGTGAATTCCGTTTCATGTGGTCAGCATTGGCACAGCAGCTCACACACTGTGGTTGGGGCTGAGCTTCACATTCAGCCAGCCTGAGGGTTGATCCCGTACATGAACGGGCCTATAGCAATCAAGACTGAATTACACCAGAAGGGCCCACATAACCCATACAAGAGACATTCTCAGACCCAGCTCAGGTGATCAAAGACCCTGAGTCACTGGGTCCCACAAGACACCTACTACATAAGGCCATCACACAAAGACTGGGAGTCCTAGCAAATCTATCTAATACATAGAAACAAATAAAAGGGGCAACCAAAATGGGGAGACAAAGAAACAGGCCCCAAATAAAAGAACAGAATTATCAAAAAGAGAAAGAGAAAGAGAGGGGCGGGGGGAGAGCATGCTAAATGAAATGGAGGCAAGCAATCTATCAGATACAGAGTTCAAATTAATGGTTATAAGGATGGTCACGGAACTTAATGAGAAATACAACAGCATGGAAAAGGACATAAAAACTATGAAATAGAATCAGTCTGAAATTAAGAATACCATTTCTGACATCAAGAATACACTGAGAGGAATAAAAAGTAAGTTGACTTAAATAGAGGATCAAAGCAGCAATTTGGAAGACAAGGTAGGAAAAAACACCCAATCAGAGCAAAAAAAAAAAAAGGGGGGGGGGAATTAAAAATAACAAGGATAGTTTAAGGGACCTTTGGTACAACATGAAGCATAACAACATTCTCATCATAAGGGCACCAGAAGGAGGAGAGAGCGAGCAACAGATCATCGAAAATCAATTTGAAGAAATAATGACCAAAAACTTCCCTAACCTCGTGAAGAAAAAAGACACAGACTGTATTTTCTGGTGTATAAGACGACCCCCAACTTTTGAAAAGATTTTTCTGGGTTATGAAGTCCAGACAGAGACCGTAAGCGGCACAAAAAGGAGCCAACCAGAGACACTTGCGGTCTCCATCTGGCTCCATTGAAAAGAATGGAGTACAGCTATTTTTGAGCTCCACCCACCCCACCCCCACCCCCCCCACCCCCCGTATGCGGCGACCGCAGATTTTCCAGTCTGGCTTGGAAGTTTCAGCATCCGCCCTATAAGACAACACCTGGCATATACGATGACCCTCAACTTTTGGGAAGATTTTCCTGGGTTAAAAAGTCATCTTATATGCCAGAAAATAAGGTAAGTCCAGAAGGCACAGAAAGTCCTAAACAAGATGAACCCAAAGAGGCCCACACCAAGACACATAATAATTAACACCTTGCTGACTGGCTATTTTGAGCCAGAAATCCCTCGGACAGCTGGCTACTTTTCCGCATGTAAATATTAAATGAAAGCAGCTGAATAAATGTACTTAAATTGTACTTCATTTTGTCATATCTTATATTTATATTAACATACATCAAAATTAAACATATTGCATATATTTTAATATTTTATTTATTTTTATATATTTTATTAAAATGTTTTCAGTGTGATATACTGAATAACATGTATCTACATGCAATGATCATGTTTCATTATGATTTTCCTTAGAAGAACATACTTTACACACCCTAGTAGGATTTAATAATATCTTCAGAGCATTTCACCCCAAAGCAGCAGAATATGTATTCTTTCCAAGTGCGTAGGGAACATATTCTAGATAGACCATGTTAAGACACAAAACAAGTCTCAATTAATTTAAGAAGAATGAAATCATATGAAGCATCTTCTCTGACCATAATGGTATGAAAATAGAAATCAATCACAAGAAAAAAAGTCTGAAAACTACACAAAGACACGGAGGGAAATGTAACATGTTACTAAACAATGAATGGGCTAACAATGAGATCAAGGAAGAAATGAAAGGATACCTTGAAATACTGGTAAATCCATTTTCCTGCCTTTTCCAGCATCTAGAGGCTGCCTACTGTCCTTGGTTCCTGTCCTTCTTCTTCCATTGTCAAAGCCAAAGGTAGATTGAATCTTTCTCACACTGGATTACTCCAATCCTACTTCCACTGTCACAACTCCATCTCTGACCTCTTCTGCCTCCTTCTTCCACTTTTTAAGAACCCTTGTGATTACTTTGGATCCACTCAGATAATCCTGGATAAACTTCCCATCTCAAGGTCCTTAAACATTTCCTATGCAAAGTCCCCTTTGCCAAGTTAGATAACGCTCACGATTTCCTGGAATTAGAACATGGACATCTTTGGAGTGCTGTTATTCTGACTACCACACATAGTGAAGTAGAATATGAGCATACCTTGCAACTCAGCAATTCTACTTTTGGATGCACACATGCACCAGGAAACATTTGCAATAAGTTTTATTAGCATCATTTTACATAATAGCAAACTACCTATAGGTCCATGAACAGTGGAATAAATAAATTTTACTATGGCCATACGATTAAATATTCTACAGCATTGAAAAATGAACTGCAATTATCCACAATAACATTAATAAATCTCAGAAAACATCAAGGAAAAAAATGTTACAAAAGAAATTCATACACCATGATTCTATGGAAGTTCAAAAACAGGCAATATTAATAACATATTATTTAGATTATTTAGGAATACATTTGTGGGGGTTAAATCATAAAAACAAGCACAGGAATGAATAGCAAAAAAAGGAAAAGAAAATCAGGATGGATGGGGCAGAAAAGGGATGCAAAAAAGGTTACACAGGGAACTTCAAAGAATATAAGTGGTGAGTACCTGACTTGTTTCCTTTAGTATTTTATTCCTTAACACATATTAAAATTATATACAGTCTTTTACATGTAAAATTTCTCATTTAAGATTTAAATGCTAACTAAATAAGTATAAAATATACTGAATGCATATTGTATGTAAGAAATGTAAGGAAGAAATAGCCAAACAATGTACTCTAGCTGATGGAGGAAGGAGGGAAAATCTACAAAGATGAGAGACCTGCTAGGGTAAATCAATACAGGAAAAAAAGTTCTAAATCATGAAAGAAAAAGATAATAGAAAATACTATATACTCCTCTGCCCAAAATTCTAAGGAGAGCCTTCTAATAATCATGTAAATAAATATGAGTCAGCTTTTAAATAACAAGGTGAACACCAAACCAATATTATAAACTGTCAGGAACTACTCACAGACAGAACCCAGGTCTCCTAAAGTTTTGCTTGGCTAACACAATTATTGGGTTTTTTGTTTGTTTGTTTGTTTGTTTTTTAATTTTTTTTATTGCTTAAAGTATTACAATAAATGATAGATAAGTATTGTGATATTCTTAGGCAAAGTAGGCAATAATCAGTGGACTTCCAATCTTCTTATCCTTTCCTCCTTCTTCAGCATGTGACATAAATACGTTATTGTGGCTGACCTCTGAAGGCACTTGAGCTATACACCAGCTGCATCCTGACAAGTCACCAAGAAATAACTACCTCAGAAACCAAGTTTATCCTCAAGGTCTATATAAACTTCGTGATTTCAAGAGTCTCTCCGACCTCTCTTTCCCACCTTCACTCATTAACTCCTTTACCAGGAATGTCATTTATCAGATAATTGGCAAAATTAGTTACAACCTTGGAAAACCATGACTGCAGCTGTTTATGTTCTTTATAGCAGGACCTAGCTTGGTTTTAGTCCCTATATCCCAAATATCTCATGCCATAACTTAGAAACAATATTTTTACCTCTCTGGAGTTTAATTTCTTTCCTGTCTATAAAATATGAGCAGATTTCAATTAGATAAACTCTGAATCTATCTCTTCTATAACTATATAAACACATTTAGGTTGAAATAAATGTTTTCATCAAGTATAGAAGCTTTCTGTTTTGGTTGGGGGATAGGAAGGTAGGAGAATATGCTAGAGAAACAGGTTGACTTGGTAACTGCAAGGGTAAAGAAAAAGAGAATAAGAGAAAGGCCCGCACTGAGGCAGATAAAAAGTCTGAGGACATGCCCTAGCTGGTTTGGCTCACTGGATAGAGCATCGGCCTGTGGACTAAGGGGTCCCGGGTTTGATTCTGGTCAAGGGCATGTAGTACCTTGGCTGCGGGCACATCCCCAGTGGGGAGTGTGCAGGAGGCAGCTGATCGATGCTCCTCTCTTATCGATGTTTCTAACTCTCTATCCCTCTCCCTTCCTCTCTGTAAAAAATCAATAAAATATTTTTTCAATTAAAAAAAAAAGTCTGAGGACAATGAAAATAAACTTTACAGTTCTACTTATTATTAGCTCTATTTACTTTCCACTCAGTATGGAAAAACATAAATTATGGAGATGTTATTATTTCATGAGATATAATGAAAATCTATCACACATCACATGATGTCAACTTTTATTTTTTACAATGGCCAACTTGCTATATTGCAGGTTTGTTCTCAGTTTATACAAGTAATTTGAATACCACTGTGCTGTCTAAAAACGTCTTAATCTAATTTGTTCCTTAAAGGAGATTTCAAACTGTGAATAGTAATAGCAAAAGAAAAAAAAAATCTACACGTCAATAACAGTAAGCAGTCCATAAAGAGTTATAGCCAAGGATGGATGGGGGGAGGGAGTGTCCCTAAGTCCTAGATGGCTTTTTAAAATACAAAACAAACAAAAAAGCTAAGAGCATGTTATAAAGGATTTTGCAAGCAAGGTTCAAGGTCACTGTCCATTTTATCCTGTGGACAATGAAAAAACCATGAGAGGTTTTTAAAACAGAGCAAGGGATTTGATCAAATCTGTGTTTTTGAATAATAATTCCGATGGCAGGGTACATACAATATTTACAAAATAGGTATAAAATTATGATATAGGCTGATATTTTACCACAAAATATTAACATGAAAGTAGAATGAAACACTACTCACTGAAACCACAAAATAAATGTCACAAATACTACAGTATTCTTAAATTCATAGTGACATATGCCTTGCAAATTCCTTAAGGGGGCTAAATAATCACTAAACTTTAAAATCATTTTTAAACACATTTTTAAACTACATGTGTGCAGCTTTTTCAAATAAAATTAACACTTTACATAATATTTATGGGCTTCAAGGCCACAGAATTTTAAAATATTTACCTAACCATTTAGAAAGCACTTAGCATTTAGGTATAGAAAAATATCTCACATACTAACTTATGACTTCCAAAACCTTGTATTTACCTAGTCTATCACAAACAAAATGATCTGGCTGAAACTTTCATTACAGAATATACAAATAAAATGACTTAGAAATGTAATTTGTTAAATTCTGGCAAAAGCATCTATGTAGACAACTAATTTTTTTTTAAATTTCCTATTCGTTTTAGCTGACTTCTGGCAAATATACTACAACTTAAGTATGTCTTTCCATTAACCCACCAAGGCAAAATACAGTTAACAGTAACTAGATTTAAACTTTAAATCTCTAAATGCTTGGCAACAACAACAAAAAAACTTCAGTTAATAAGTGACATATATATAGCATTTATATCAACTACTATAAATCTAATTATGAAAATTAAATGTTTTGCAAACATAAGCCATTATTTCCCAACATGGTACCTACAGAACATCCTGAAAGTTAAAAATTATTCTAAATCTACTCCCAATTTAAAAATATTTAGATAGACATGAGTTTTTATTGTTTTTCAAAGATGTTTATAAAATTCTTCAGGAAATAAAAGTATAATAATTTTGTTATCAATCCGAAAATGTATTGTATATAATTTTTAAAGTTCTCTGTTTAAAAAATACAGAATATTTGCTCATCATTACACCTTGGAAAACATATGTTAGTCATATCAAAATTCAAGACTTAAGTAAAACTTCAAGAAGTACTAATTTGTGATGTTTTAGCTATACTTTTATTCATACCTTACAAAAAGTATACACTAGCTAGAAGAAGTGAATCGAGAACTGGGAAGTTATTACGGAATTCATCTTTTGGAATCCCTTATTTGACAGGATACTGAGATTCAGAGATTCACTGACTTTCCCAAGATTGCACAGTAGAGCCAAGACCTTACTCTCAATCCCCACCTATGAATCCAGAGCATCTCAGATTCTACTCAATATCTTTCCCCTTCACTTTCTGAAACAATGAAGAGACTTTACACTAGTCATATACAAAATTTAGCACTTGGAAAATTAGAAAGTCTCGATCCTTTACCTCCATAAAAACACTGGTTTCCTCTTCATTTCTTTAACATAATATACACGCAAACAAAACCAGAGCCTCACAGGAATAAGCATAAATAAAAATTCTTATTACAATTTCGGTTAAATTAAAAATATATAGTAATTTTTGGTAATGCCAAAGTAGTATTATTTTATGACACCAAACATTAAGTAGCAATGTAGGAAGGCTTAAACTAACAGCATATATTTAAGACCCCAAAAATGTTCCTTTTCATAGTGGAATGTGAATAAGAGTTTTCTGCATTAAGATATGACTCTTTTTTAAATGGATTAATAAACTTTTTTAAATGTATTTTTTATTGTTAATATCTCCCATTGCCCCTGCTTTTCCTTCTCCTCCCAACCCCCCACCCCCCATGTCTGTGTCCATGGGCTATGCAAATAAGTATAATACATGACCTTTTTAAAAGCTCAAACCGTGTCTGCTTCTAATACAAATAGTAAGTGAAGCTACCTAGAACAACACTGCTCTCAATTAAAGGTTGAAAAAGGTTGCTGTGATGGAAAAAGCACCAGAGTAGGATTAAGAAAACCAAGAATTTTCCATTTACAGCACAGCCACAATTGACTACACCAACAGATTACAATAAAGTTCGTTAAACTGTAATGCTGTTAAATTTAGGGAAATTATCTACAAATGTGATTAGACTATGCTAAAACACTTTTCCGGTGTCTATTCACATATAGTCAACTGTTAAATGGCATGCCATGCTAAGAAAACAGCTGATATTACTTTGCTCTACAGTTAATATCACAACTTTTATTCTAATACAGATTTTTCTAAGCACTATTATCACTGGCAGTAAAATGAGAAAACAACAGGCGTAACATTTTTGAACAAATTTTTTCAAGTATTTAGCCAAAGAATTACAGACTACAAAAGCAGCTTCTGAGAGAAAAAAAAACACGTTTCAAGAAGCAAAGTGTGGTCTCCTTGGAGCACTACAGAGTTAGTGTTAAACATGTCATAAAATCAATATAGTGGTTTGTTGATTACTTTAAAGAGAGCATCAGATGTAGTAAGAATAAATAAGTTACACTGGGTCCCAGTGTAAAACGTATCACCAATCAAAAAGTCTGAAAACCAATGCTACAAACTCCTACTCTCCTACGTTAAGAGCTCTACACTTCTGGTTGCTTAGAACACGACAATTAAAACTAAGAAATCTAGGTTCAAATCCCAGCACTGCCACTTACTAGATGTGTGAAGTTGGGTAATCTCTCAAAACTCATATGGCTCATCTCTACATTGAGGTAATGTCACCACCATACAGGGTTCTTGTGAGGATTTAAGAAAATATACGTAAAGCATTTTGCACTTACATATATTTAAGAAAATATATGTAAAGCATTTACTATCAGTGAATAGCTAGCTATACTTGTTGAGTTTCTTGGTGATGTAGAACAGGTAAGATTTCCCAAGGCTATACAGAAGCTCATTCCATGATGATGGTTTCAATTCCTTTTAAAAAACAAAAAACATGTAAACCTACTGGACATGCTTTTGGCATCTTTCCAGGCATAAGTTTAAAGGTTAAATTGTTACAACATTCTCCTCATTATGCAACAAATACACACCACCATGAGTTAGTCTGTAAAATATTGTATTAGCCTATACCGCTGGAATTTGGGTTGGGGGGGGGGGAATCTCTTAAAAATTATTTCCAACAGCCTTTTCATCTAAACTAACAAGTCTCAGTTCCAAAGTTCATCAATGTTCACAAGATCTCAAATTCTTTCTCTCGAATATCAAAAATAATAAAATCACACTGCTTAAAATTAATGTCTATTCACTCATTCTAATGGCTGTATGTTACCTTTGGGGAGGTATCACCAATATAACAGCAACAGATAAACGGCACCAAAATAACGTACATCAGAGCATGCCAAAGTGGCAGTAGTCAATCTATTAAACCGCAAATAATTCATCCTCCTGATAACTCATCTATTGCATAAACAAAGTACTTTAAAGGTGCAATATAATCAGTCTATTTCACACACACACACACACACACACACACACACACAATGCACTTCTGTATTTCTAAAAAGCCTTCTGTATTTAAGGAATCCTGTCCAGAATAAAACTTTTTTTTTCCACCCTGGAAGTTAACATGCTTTCAAACACGCAAATTCAACTCAGGAACCGAAGCGACAAAACCGCACTCACTTCCCCCAGCAAACCTTGCTTTCCGCTAACGTACCTGTTCTCTGGAGATGCAAGGCAACGAAGGTCTCCTGAACATTTTGCAGCTGCCTTGGTAAGCGGCCGAAGTTTCCCCGAACGACACGCAGCTGGACCTCCTGCGGGGTCTGATCACAGGCACTTTGTCTTCCGCGGCGCTGGACAACCGAGGAGGGTGGCCAGCTTCCCTGATTTGAAAGAAGTGATCCGACGCCAGGGCTAGCAGGCAGCCAGCGCCCCCGACCAGGCAGGACAGCAGGGGCCGGAGGGCTGAGGGCAGCGGCCCGAGGCTGGTGAAGGAGACCCACCAGACGCAGCTGGAGAAGAGCAGCACCAGGATGCTGTGCCGGAGCCCGACCCGGTGCGCGAGCGTCAGCGAGCCCACACAGCTCAGCACCAAGAGCAACCTGCTCGCCGCCGCCGCCGGGGGCGTGTGCGGGGTCGCGGCCCCCGCGTCTCCGTCCCAAGGCCAAGACCACCACTGCCACACCAAGAGGTCCCCCAGGTAACAGCAGGCGGGCAGTGCCAGCAGCCACCAGCAGCCGCCGCCGCCGCCGCCCCGGTCCGGGCTGGGGCCCCGCTTGGCCCGGGTCAGGAAGCAGGTGAGGAAGAAGAAGGCACAGGCGATGCTGAAGAGGGGGCTGAGGCTGAGCGAACAGACGCTCAGCAGGGTCCGCAGGCGGGCGGCCCCGGCAGCCCAGCTCTCGGGCCCCGAGCCGAGCAGCAGGGCGAGGACAAAGGCGGCCAGGGCGCCCAGCGCGAGGCGCGCCCGGGAGAAGAGGGAGCCGCGCCGCGGCTGCTGGGGGGAGGCCGGCGGCGGCGGCAGCAGCAGCTCCACGTTGCAGAAGCGGCAGAGGTGGAAGAAGAAGCCGCGCGGAGGGTCCTGCCGCAAGGGGCTCACGCTGCTCTTCACGTAGCCGTTCCTCAGACTCTCGGGGGGCGAGCCGGCCCCGTCCGGCGGCGGCGGCGGCGGCGGGTACCGCATGGCTTTGGCGTCTCGCTCGTCCCTCCTCATGGCCGGGACCGGGGGAGGCTGCGGGCTCAGCACGCCCAGCTAGGACCACAGGGGCCGCAGGCGCTTCCTCACCCCCTGCCCCAGCGCTCGGGGCGCCCCCGGCTCAGTAGCGCGTCAGGGCTGCGCCCGCCGCCGCGGCCCGGGGTCCCCGCCGCGCGGGCGGAGCAGCGGCAGGGTCCGTAACATGCTGGCCGTGGAGAGCGGCGGAAGGGCTTCTCCTTTCCCTCAGGCACCTCTCGGGACTGGAGACTCCCAAGTCTCCTCCCAACTCCCGTGGCTGCAGCAGTTAACTCACGGCCTCAGCCTGGTCCGTTGGGCGCGCGAGCGGCGGGCGGGCGAGAGGGGCGGGCGCTCCTCCCCCGTGGCGGCCCCGGCCCGGCGCGCGCGCCCCGCCCGCCGGTCGCGCGCGC
This sequence comes from Murina feae, assembly GCA_004026665.1. Lineage (NCBI taxonomy): Eukaryota > Metazoa > Chordata > Mammalia > Chiroptera > Vespertilionidae > Murina > Murina feae. The sequence continues at coordinate 36,087 of PVJC01011305.1, forward strand.
CCGCGCCCTGTCCTGCCGCCGCTTGCCAGCCCGGCGCCCGCCGCGGGCCGGGGGCCCAGCTGACTTCTGTGCTGGGACAGGGGAGGGGCAGGGCTGGGGGAAAATGGGTGGGGTCCTCTTCGAGTGGAAGCGGGCAAGCCCACCATCCCGGGACCGCTGGCACGCAGGTTCCCTTGGGGGTAAGTCACAGACATCCAGCCTAGCTCCCCCAGGTCCGCACCGGGGTCTTGGGGAAGGGGAGAGTTTGTGGAAATCGAGTTGAAGCGAGAGGCTTCGGTCGGCCCCTCATCTCATCCCGGTTCTGTGGGGGCCCTTGAGCTACCCGAGCAGGGCTGCGACCTGGTAAGGACCAGCAGCCACCACTACGGGCAGGGCAGGGCGATGAAACCCTAATCCCTGTGGCTAGGTCCGTGCTCAACAGCAATGTGGGCCGCACAGCAGGCCCTGGACCCTTGCAAGGGCTGTTAGCGGGGAGCCCGTGGAGTGTCCTCTGGAGCATCCAGTTAGATATTGTCAAGCTTGTCTTCTTCAAGAACCACCTTCACAGGCAAGGGACTAACATCCCATCCTCCACTTCGCACCCTTGCCACCCATACCCACTGGTTCACATTTCAGTAAGCATAGAGAAGTCATGCTGTCGCAAAGTTATTTCCACATCGAAAGCTTTTTCACTGTAACAGCATGTTCTAGAGAGCGGGTATGGGAGGGTTAGGAGACCTCTCCAAGACCATTGCCCAGTTTGGATCGGTGCCAAGAAAGAAGCCGAGTAAGATGCGATCTCTGAATTACTAGTGACACTAGTCACATGTAGAAAATATTTATTTGAAAGAGGGTAGAGCTTTGCTGAACTAAAGGGACTGCTCTGGAATCTAACCAATCATAACTGTCTTAGAGAGCAAACTGTTTCCCTCCGCCGAAACTCCCTTCAACCTCATGACAGGGCTACATTTCTCAAAGAACTAATTCCACATTTTTCCAGTGAGATGAGGAACGTTACTGTGTGGTAAATCCCACGAACAGGCCCATTTTTCACCAATTAATCTTTGCCCACAGCCATGACCTAAAACAGATCATTTTCGTGTGTGGTCATAGTTCACATACATAGCAGAAATCACTGAGAAATTAGCATAAGAATTTGACCAAGATGGATAAAGACCAGAATTCCTGTTTCTTTCCTGTCTCTTGGATAAAGGAAAAAAAATTGTTTGAGTTTTCAAATTGACTATCAAATGCTTGTCCTACAAGACAAAAATCTAAAGGAGTCTTATTTCTACCATGACAATTTTTTTAAATTTCATTTTAACAGAACTCAGCAAATATATTTTTTAATGATATGCACAGAACTCATCACTACCAGTCAAAAATTAAAATAGGAAACTTGATACATTTGAGCCTAGACAGAAGGGCATGACAAAAGTTGCACTAGCATTACTGAATTTGCTCACTAAGTTCTCATAAGAAATAATAAATTGATTTGAAAATTAGAACAAATCAAGATTAAAGTGGTGTTTTTTTTCAAACTTTGGATTGTCATCTGAGGAAAGATAGACATGGGTTGTAATGGAACAGTGGACTAGAAATCCATTTCATAGGTTCTAGACCTGGCCCAGCCAGCCATTTATCCCTTGACATGAAGTCACATAACTTTTACAGGCCTCATTCTTCTCAGCTGTAAAATGAAACAATTTAATGTGATGACCTTTAAAGTCCATTCCAGGCTTTAAAAGCTATGGTTTTTGAGCACGGGTGCATATATCCTTTCCAGTTAGTATTTTGGGTTTCTTTGGATATATGCCCAGAAGTGGAATTGATGGGTCACAAGGCTGTTCCATTTTTAAGTTTTTGAGGAAATTCCATATTGTTTTCCATAGTGGCTGCACCAATCTGCATTCCCACCAACAGTGCATGAGAGTTCCCTTTTCTCCACATCCTCACCAACTCTTGCTGTTTGTTGATTTATTGATGATAGCCACTCTGACAGGTATGAGATTATTTTAATTTGCATTTCTCTGACGATTAGTGACTTTGTGCATCTTTTCATATATCTGTTGGCCATCTGTATGTCCTCTTTGGAGAAGTATCTATTCAGATCCTCTGCCCATTTTTAAATTACATTGTTTGGCTTTTTGGTTTTGAGTTGTCTGAATTCTTTATAAATTTTGAATAGTAACTCTTTATAGGATGTACTAGAAGCCCGGTGCACAAAAATTTGTGCACTTAGGGGTGTCCCTCAGCCTGGCCTGTGCCCTCTCACAGTCTGGACCCCTTGGGGGATGTCCACCTGCTGGCTTAGGCCTGATCCCCTTCTGGCAGCCCAGGAGCCCTCGGGGGATGTCCACTTGCCAGCAGGGAGCAGGCCTAAGCTGCAGTCACACATCCTTAGCACTGCTGAGAAGGCGGGAGAGGCTCCCACCACCACCGCTGTACTGGCACCCATCAGCCTGGCTTGTGGCTGAGCAGAGCTCCCCCTGTGGGAACACACTGACCACCAGAGGGCAGCTCCTGCATTGAGCATCTGCCCTCTGGTGGTCAGTGTGTGTCATAGTGACCAGTCATTCCCAGTTGTTCTGCTGCTAGGGTCAATTTGCATATTACCCTTTTATTGTATAGGATTATTGGCAGATATCTTCTTCCATTCAGTAGGTTGCCTTTTCATTTATTAATGGTTTCTTTTGCTGTGCAAAACTTTTTAGTTTGATATAATCTCTTTGCTCATTGCAGCATTATTTACAAGAGCCAAGATATGAAAGCAAACTAAGTGCCCATCAATAGATGAGTGAATAAAACAGTTGTGATACATATATATACAATTTGGCCATAAAAAAGAATGAAGTCTTATTTTGCAACATGGATGGACCTAGAAAGTATTATGCTAAGTAAAATAAGTCAGACAGAGAAAGATAAATACCACATGATTTCACTTATATGTAAAATCTAAAGAACAAAATAAGTGAACAAAAAAACAGAAACAGACTCATAGATGCAGAAAATAAACTGATGGTTGCCAATGTGGATGGGAATTGGGTGGCTGGGCGAAAAAGGTGAAGGCATTAAGAAGTACAAAATGGTAGTTACAAAATAGTCACAGGAATTACAGTACAGCATAGGGAATAGAGTCAATAATATTGTGGGTATTTGAATTATTGGGGGATCACTTTGTAAATTATATAATTGTCTAACCACTATGCTGTACATCTAAAACTAATATAAAATAATGCTGAATATTAAAAGAAAACTATGGTTTCTGTATGTCCAAAACATAAAGCTGGGCAAAAGTAGGTTAATAATAATAAATAGTACATTAATTAATAATATAAGAATAAACTCTTTTTCATACTCACAGCTATAAACCTACTTTTGCCAACCGCTGTGTATAGGCATCCTTCAGATTCATGTTTCAGATTAACAAGAGCAACCTTTGAATTATTTGTACCACTGAACTAAAGCAACTCTGTGTTGACAAATAAAAATAAAAGGATTTACATCAAAAGACTTTTATCTAGAAAATAAAATGTAAAGCCTTCTTCATACTTCCCAGTTCTCCCTTAGTTTTCTTTCCACTGTCTTCCCAGGTCCTTATAAAAGCCCAATCCTTTTAATAACCTATAGCTGGAGTGCATCTCGCTGAACACTAACTCCAGCACCTGAGAGGATTCTAAAATAAAATGTAAGGACGTGACCGAAGAGCATTGGTTTACTTAACTAAAAATATGCACAAAAAGAATGAGCTAGCTATGTTTATAGCAACTCCCTTCTCTGTTTACAATCTTTGTCAAAGATTATTAGTAGGCTGCATTTCTTAGAGTTCAGATTAGTTAATGATTCTTTTGCCAGATTTAAACAACCAATAGAATTACTTAGCTCTTGTCTTTAGGTTTGAGAATATACAACCATTTTCTGTTATGAAAAAAAGACCTAAAGTCACAGCATACATTTGACTTTTCTCATCACTCTCTGCCCCAGCCTCTTACCTGACTTTGCCTGGCCTCACATTTTGGCCTATGATCTCTCCACTAGAATCATTCTCCCAGTTGGATGATCCATGACAGGAAATCCTAGTGCTTACCACCCAGCTCCTGAGGCATTCTGGTGCAATGCAACCCCCTGTGTTCCTACACTCTAATATTGAGGTCCTTGCCCTCCAGCTCTAAAGACCCAGTTTGTCCCGTGTGCCTGAGTTCGTAGCATGAAAATTTTGTTTTATTCTCCATTTCAGGTGCCCACACCAATAAGCTGGCAATGCCTCTCATTAACTTTGGAAGAACTAAAACCTAGGTCTTTTGGGTCTTAGGGCAAAAAGCTCTGCCCCTAAATACTAGTCTAGGCTAAGGACCTCACTGACAGACATTCTAGATGCCACCGTCTGCCCACATATCTAACCTTACAAGCACCAGTTGAGATGTCCTGTTACTGGGCTCAACCTAACTGTTAAGACACTCACTTCTTCATCTGAGACCTGTGTTGCTCATCATTCCTGAACTGGAAGTTACCCTGTCTGTGAATTCTCTTGTTCTCTTCTTGAATATTCATCCACAGGAAGCCGAAATAACAAATGGGCCTCATATTAGGTCTCAGATTCTCCCCCACCTGCTATGTAAAAACTCCACCCTTTTACTTGCAGTTTTAATCTTTCTCAGAAAATAGAGCTATTTTCTAACTGTAAAATCCATATGTAAAGAAAATCCATTTTTAGAGTAGCATTCCTAGGAACTCCCTTCCAAAATTAAATATTTTTGAATGGGTCAGAGCAGCTGCACCTTCGGTAACTCGATTATAGTTATCATCAATACATGTGGGAATGGGTGGTACTGGGGGTTGGATGAGGGATAGGCCTTGGCCCAGCCATTATCACTGTCCCATGATCAGACAACTGACTCCTCAGGATGGTTTATGGAGCAGCCTCTAAAGATTTGCTAAGAGACGTTGAAAAGCAGGGAAAAATGATTACCAGTTCTTAAGAGCTTTTTATTACTGTTTCCATCCTGCATAGTCACCTCTCAACCATGGTTTTCAGATGTTTTTCAAAAGAAATATGCAAATAAAAGTGGACTGCTCTTATTGAAGTGGAAGTGTCTGGGCCCAGGTCTCTGACACCTTCTCGTCTGACCGGAAGCCCCTCTTTGGAACCCTTGGGCAAGAAGAAAGGGGGAGAGGGAGAAAAAAGAAAGAATTTAAATTTCTAAAAATAGGGCATAAAAAGTGGATTTGAATTGAATTTGGGAAAATGCTTATAACTGAGTGCTCTTTCTAAAGTAGTTTTTATAGAATTCAGTAAAAAAGCAGCCTTGATTTCTTAGGGATAATGATTTAAAGCAGTCTGACAAATTCTAAATATCAAAGTTTAAGGAATGGCCAGTAAATTCACCAGTATCACTGAGATTCCAAATTCCTAAGACTAGAGCATTCCCTAAGATAAATAAAAACCTAAAAAGGTTTTGAAAGAAGGAAAGAGTTAACATTTTCAATCTCACATTTAAAAATAAAAACAGCCCTGGATGGTATTGCTGAGTGGTTACAGCTTCTCTCTCCCTTTCTCTCTCTCTCTCTCTCTCTCTCTCTCTCTCTCTCTCTCTCTCTCTCTCTCTCCCCCCTCTCTCCCTCTCTCTCCCTCCCCCCTCCCAACCCCAAAGGGTATCAGAGTTTGATTTCTGGTCAAGGGCACATACCTGGGTTGCAGGTCAATCCCCACCCAGTAGGGGGTCCTTTGGGAGGCAACCAATCAATGTGTCTCTCTCACATAGATGTTTCTCTTCCTCTCTCCCTCTCTTCCTCT
>PVJC01011306.1:0-41925 GCA_004026665.1 Murina feae
GCCTGTTTATACTTTGAGTTGATCTATTTTCACTTACATTGGGCACTAAGCATCAGTCAGTCTCATTTTAGACAATAACCAGATACATTGTTCATCAGCATATTGTGCATTAATAATGTGGAAATGGAAGCTTTGCTGTATTAATTACTGGTCTCTGTATAAGATTATCTTCTACAGCAGTTGCTAACTCATGATTGAAAAACCCTTATCAATCATTAAGAGAGAATTGTGAGAGGGACACTAGAAAACTGGTTATGTGAAAAATAGTGCTATTTTTTTAATGCAGAGAAGTCAACTAATATTTGTTGAGCATCAGGTTATTTACATATATTATCTCACTAAAATATTATAGACTGTCAAATCTCAGAGGGAGGGTAGGGGAGGGTGGGGGTAGGGGGGAGAGATCAACCAAAGTACTTGTATGCATGCATAAAAGCCTAACCAATGGACACAGACACCAGGGGGATGAGGGCATTAGTAGGGGGGTATGGGGGCAATAGGGGATAAGGACACATATGTAACACCATAATCAATAAAGAAAAAAAGAAAATATATATTATTAACACCCTGGAAAGAATAGCTTTAAAAAGGAAATGGAAGTTTAGGAAGTAAATTACTTGGGGACTACAGAAAATGCAAAATTCAAGCTCAGATCTTTTTAAATTACAATGTCACATATCCTTTTTAAAAAATCACCAGTAGTAAAACAGTAAACCATGGGGTGAATAAAAAATGAGAAGGTAAATTCTATATTTTATTGAACAGTGAATTCAATATCAATTTATGTCAAAATTGGAAGAAATGTCATTTTATATGTCTATTAAAATGTTCAAACCAACATATTCATCTATAATATCTTGATTTCAGGAAAGCTAACCCCCTATGACTTCATTGTGGACAAGATTAGAGTATCTAGACTTGACAGCATAATTAGATGGAGAATGTCTGGTTAAACATCTATACTCCCCAAAATATTAATTAATGAGTATGTAGTACAGTAGTTTGTAAGACCTGACTCAATAAGATCACCAACTTACAATAGAGTGTTAATCTTATAGATGCTCAGGCTGTTGAGTGACCACCCCAGTTTGCCTAGGACTAAGGAGGTCTCCAGGACATAGGGTCTTGAGTTCTAAAACCAGGAAAATATCATGCAAACTTGAGATGAGTTTGTCACCCTATCAAAATGGTACATATAGCTCCTGCTTAGATATCCCCTTGTATACTGGCTCTTTTTACCAGGGAAATAATCCTGAGTCCAAGGCTAAGATATAATGGGAAGGTATGCCACTTAATAATAGGCAGTTTTTACCTGGACTACATTATCCTTAGCTGACATATGCAACCTTAGTCCTCAAATTTCTCTCAAAATGTTCCCCTGCCTTCTTATGGTGCTGGCACCAAGCAATAAGCCACCATTTTCAAAGTATGCCCACTTCTCCAAGCTGCCTGAATTGCACCTGTGAACAGATGACATCTGTACTGTCTGGCAATTAGAAGTGCTTCAGCATTATTTGCCCTAGCTGACCACTGAGTCGGTGGCCATTGAGGGGGACCAGCCCCATTACTAAAAAAAACCCACAAAGTAAAGCCTGAGGTCTGAGGTCTGAAAAGGTCAAAGCCAAAATCTACAGATTATCTCACTAGCTGAGTTTAAACCTTGCATTCTCTTTGGCTGCTGACCAGGAAGGCGAGGAGGCATCAATGACAGACAAGAAATGTGACAGAGCTTTGCAGACACTGTAAGCAGGGTGTCAGGGGCTGTAATTGTACAAAGATGGACACATTCAATATTCCTGCCAAAATACACAGACTTTTGGTGAAAAGCAATAAATCACTTTTGTTTAAATGAAAGTTGGTTGGATATATTTTCTTCTTTTTTGACAAATTTTTGAAAAGGAAGGGAATAAGTTATATACTACTCATAGCCATCTAGGAGTGAAAACTGGCTTATACTTTTAATACACTTTCCTCTGTGGACCAGTAATGGACATAAACAGTAAACCTGGGGTATAACGTGTAGCAGTGCTCAACAGTTAGTTTCCACTTCTTATTGTATTTTGGTGGTGGTGGTGGTGGTGGTGGTGGTGGTGGTGGTGGTGGCTGATGCTTAATAGAATGACTATCCCAATTTTGACTGACAAGCTTTTGAGAGAAAAGACTAATTAAAATGGCATAATCTGTCATGTAGCAGCCAACTCATATAGCTGCCAACTGGTAAGATTTCAGGAATTTTTGAACAAGTTATTAAAGCAGTGGTCATCTGAAATCAGTGTTGGTGGAGTATTTATACCACAGAAATTGGCCAACACAGTAATTGAGATTTTGTTGTTTTGTGTGTTTGGTTTTCCTGGAAAGGTAGTTGTTAAACATTCACTCACATTCAACTGTGCTAAATTTCATTCAAAAGGTGCAATTCAGACCCCTGTCAACTACAACTATAAAGAGAGGACCAGAGCAGAGCCATCTCACCTGGATCCATTTTCACCTCCCCAGTTTGGTTCAAGGACTAATCTTTATGACTCAGAACTCTAGATTAATTACCTCATGGAAAAACAAAAGCCAACCTTCATAAAGAATTTGGAGCTCAGGAGCAAACAAAGAAAATGTTAACATGAAGTGTGAAATGGTTAAAAACACCAGGTGCCATTTATTTCAGTTGAAAGCACATAATGTATTAAGAATGAACAAAAAAGGATAGTCATCACTTTTCCTCCGGTTAATAATGCCCTCTACTTCCCTTGTCTCCCAATGCTTTGTTCAGTGTTCAGAAGATTTAAAAAAAAATCCTGATGCAGCTTTTCCATCCAGGTCTTCTTAAAAGCGTATGAATCTTTTCTTAGATTAAACTTAACTTCAAAAGCTTCCGCTGTGGTCTCTGTCGCTGCCAGAAGGAATTAAAGCATTGCAGAGCTAAGATCCACAGTCACACTTCTTTTTCACTCCCTAAACACACTTTTTTTGTGTGCAACCCCATGGTCAAACAGCCCCTAAAGAAATGTTAGGAAGAATGGCTTTTGCATTTTGTGCATAAGTTATGGGTTTCAGCACCCCAGGATGCATTCCAGTGGTTTCTCTCTCTCAATTCAGAGATCTGTTACCAAAATGTGGCTCATTGATTTCTTGTTTCCTTGTGATTTATTTATAGATTTGGGTGCCCATTTCTTGCTATGGCAATTTGCATTCTCTGTCATCTGTCAAGGTCAAAGTCCAGAGCCTTCGTGTGCACTCTAAATCCTTTCAAATATGTGTTCACCCCCTGGTGTGATGCTTTAACAAAATATACTCTGCTCAGAATCCACCTCTTGAATTCACCCAAAAGATACTCTACTCAGACCCATGCATCTTGTTCGTCTTCTATTAAAGACTAAGCATCGGCATTTTTATTTCAAATCCCACATAAGCACTTTCACAAGGCTGACATCTGGAGCTGTTGGAGGACAGGAGAAATAAAAGGTGACCTCCCAGAATCCGTTTCTCCTTTCTTAAGTACTGGAGTCACTCCCTTCTCCTCTCTGTATACACAAGACTGCTTGTGACCTAACTGAAGGCTCCCTCGCATGAAACCTTCCCCTTTCTCTAACATTTGCAACCCACCTCCCAGGTATTTTTATACCCATTCCTATGTTCGCAATAAAGTTGCTGATAAATAATATACATGCACTTATAAGTGATTGAGAATATACCCGTCTTAACAATATCCAATTAAGGTGGTATGAAACCTATTGAGAGAGTCAGGATGATGGCCATTTAAATAAGATGGTCTTATTCATACTCAATTCACAGACTGGCAGACATACTTAAATTTCTTACAAATTCCTCATAGACAGGTAGACAATTTGCTGAGCATCCCTAGATCACTAGGCCAGCTGGCCTATTTGTAAAATTGAAAAATTCAGTTACTTTATAGGTTTGTTGCAAAAAATAGATTATAAAATGTAGAGAAAGTGTTCTCTCTGGCACATAGAACTATGCAAGAAAAAAAAAAAGCAAATAATCTAATAGCTGTTGATCAATGAATTACCTGTGCTGGGAAAGGATCAGCTCTTGTCAGAAAACGGGCTATTGAATTCAGACACGGCCTCCACTAACCTCAATCTGAAACCCAGTGCAACAGCCTGAGGCATGCAAGATGCTTTCCTGGGAAAGAGGCCCAGATGCTCAGAGCAAAGAGTTATCAAAGAATTTGAGGTCAAAATGAAAACCCAGTGCCAGGCTCCCTGACTGACCCCTGATTTTCTTAGTCTCTACTCATTTCAGTTTTCCCAGCGGCACAGCATACTCTCATGTGTTAGGGCTAGTGGATCAACATATCCAAAATAATTGCAGAGGAAGCATACTCCTTTATTCTTAGAATCCAGCACTGACTCAGTGAAAGATTTTCAGGAAAAAAAAGATGGTTTAGACATTAAATACAACTAGTCATTACAGGATATATTGATTTGAGAGACATAAAAATGTAGAAAACAAATGTGTTTTTCAGAATTAAGGAAATATTCATACTCAATTCAAAATTTGTTGCATTCTGTGAAAACCACCCTTCTCACTAATCCTCTGTCTCTTTTAATGGTTGTTATGGAACTTAGATCAGTTTCTGAAAAAGCAAACAAACTATATGTTGGTAGGCTAGCTGTGATGTCTAGAAAGGTCTGCTACGGAGGTAAGAGAAAACTCGGGGCCAAATAGAATCTGGGCTCCCAAGATGTATGCTTGTGGATGGTCAGGTGACATGAGTAGCAGTAATGGGACCTATTTGGCTACATTTGAGCTAAAAAGCTCCTTTCACATATACTTTCTAGAAGCATAAGAATGTGTAGGAGTATCTAATTACCCAGTAAGTGTGAGGATGGGCAGTTTGGTGGGTTGAATAGTGGAATAGCTAGGTTTGGATTAAGGTGAGAGGTCTAGCAGAATCAATTAAGACTCATTACTTTAGCCCTAACTGGTTTGGCTCAGTGGATAGAATGTTGGCCTGTGGACTGAAGGGTCCCAGGTTTGATTCCTGTCCGGGGCATGTACCTTGGTTGCGGGCACATCCCCAGTAGGCGGTGTGCAGGAGGCAGCTGATTGATGTTTCTCTCTCATCAAAGCTCCTAACTATCTATCCCTCTCCCTTCATCTCTATAAAATATCAATAAAATAATTTTTAAAAGACTTGTTACTCTAGCCCTAGCCAGTTTAGCTCATTGAACAGAGCCTTGGCCTGCAGACTGAAGGGTGCTGGGTTCAATTCCATCCAAGGGCATGTACCTCAGTTGCAAGTTCCTCCTCCACCTGGGCCTGGTCAGGATGCATGCAGAAGGCAACCAATCCATACGTTTCTCTCACATAAATATTTCTCTCTGTCTTTCCCTCTCTCTTCCACTCTTAACAATCAATGGGAAAATATCCTCAGGTGAGGATTAAAAAAATAGACTCGTTACTTTAACATTGATGTGATCAGGTTTAGATGTTGGACTCTTAGAAATTTCAGAATCACAATTTTGGAAGCAGGTGGTACCCAGACATAAGATAGCCAAGTCCATGTACCTGCAGGACTTAGATGCAGCTGGTTTAGGGAGAGAAAGCTGCTAGGATAGGGTGTGTAAGGAATAGATTGATGGCTTTTTAGAGAAGAGGCACCTATCCCTTTTCCTTGTCCTTTCAGATCCCTCTTCCCTGCACATTTTACTATGGTATCTGTATTCTGAGTAGTTCTAATTTAAGCCTTGCTCCTGCAGGCTAACTGGACATCTGGATAAACATCTGAAGGACACAAGGCAATCACTGACCCAGAGGAAAAAGGACACTTTGCTCTCAATTTAGAGGGTTCTTCCATCCCACCGATGAATTGTCATGCATTCCTTTCCTGTGAAACATTTTCCTAACATCATGTAAATAACTCAGTATCATCATAGCAGTTGGTCCTGGGTCTCATCAATATCCAAACAATTTTATAAATCCCCCTTCTAAAATAAAGGTAGGACAAGAAAATTAATATCCATTAATTAACATACAGTGTCCCTTTCTCATTAACCTTAAAAAGTTATTCGTAGAACTAGGCTTCTGTATTTGTTAATTTAATAAATGAAATATTTAAAACCTAAAAATAAAGCAATGTTCCTCATAAGAGTATGTCTCATGGCATGCCTGAGACTAGTGTATGACAATATAGGGTAACATATGACACAGTAGAAGCATGTATTGGGTATTCTAGGAGAAGAATAAACCCAAAACAGGCAACAAGAGGATAATACACTTTAGCCCAGACTTGAGAAATTAGTGCTAAGATTCTAGGCAGAGAAAATAATACAAAATGGTCAAAAGAATATGTAGAATTTGTGTGCATGTGTGGGTGTGTGCACATGGGAATCTTAATTTCCACCTTACTTTAAAGTGCAATCAGTAATATAAGTGACCTGATATGAATGATAAAACTCAGTATATTCTGCCCTGACCGGTTTGGCTCAGTGGATAGAGCATCAGCCTGTAGTCTCAAGGCTTCCAGGTTTGATTCTGGTCAAGAGCATGTACCTTGGCTGTGGGCACATCCCCAGTGGGGGGCGTGCAGGAGGCGGCTGATCGATGTTTCTCTCTTATCGATGTTTCTAACTCTCTATCCCTCTCCCTTCCTCTCTGTAAAAAAAACAAACAAAACAAAACTCAATAAGTTCTATGTTCTCTGATGACCAGGGGTCTTGCGCTTTAAGCCTAACCTTCAGCTATAGAATCAAGCCTTTGTTCCCCACTAAAATAATCCTAGCTAAATTATTAGATGACTGTCATATATTTAGTGAGGAGACATCTTCCCAGAATCACCTTCTCTATGGACAAGCAGGCTCTGCCCTTCGCTTTGGCAACACCACAAGTTCCCAAGATGGTACACAGCTAGGAGTCTGCTTCCTGCTGCAGTGAGAGCATCCAGGACTCCCAGGCCATGTGGCGTCTCTCCTGCCCTGGCCAGGTTCCAGGCTCCTTCCCTCTGTGAGACTTGCTGCTCATGACATAACTGGGTCATGCTGCAACCACAATGCGACACTTCTGGGGACCAAGCCAATGTCCTTCCTCCTCCAACCCATTCACTGCTCAACGGGTCAGTCCGAGGTATAGTAATTGACAAGGAACACAGCCAAGCAACAAGGATGGTAAGGGACACGATGGCAAACCCTGATTTCAACGCCCTCCACGTGTCCACGGCCTTCAAGATCTGAAGGGCAATTATCTTAGGTCACTTTTCTCCCATGAAATAGTGCCACCTTCTAAGTTGCTGTGCATGTGAGCAACGGTAGAGGATAGAACACACTCCTAGGTTTGGGAGATCTGAGCTCTAGCCCTGTGTGTTGAACCCCGTGTCACCATGGAAAAGGCACTGGTCTCTGTCCCTGTCTTCAGAGAAATAAAGCTGTCTACTCATTCTAGGTTCCAGGGACTACGCTGCTATCAGAGAGATGAAAGTATCTCCAAAAACTTTAAAACACTAAATACTATTGAATTAAGACAGAAAGTTGTTCATCCAGAAGATCTGTAGAGACCACTGAGAGTAAGCAGGCCCGTTTGCAAAGGCAAGCGGGTCAATTGCAATTGTCACACTTTTCCATCCATGCGAGATAAGCTACCTAATTTGGAGGGAAGTCTGGGATCAGAGAAGTTATGTTCACTCCACCGAATACTAAATATTCATTGAGAGCCTATCATGCACAATGTGCTGTGCTATATGTTTTAATTTTAGTGATTTGTCCAAGGTCAGAGAGCTGGTTAGCGTAGGCTCAACTAGCTGCCCTCACTCCCAGCTGCTCTATCCATCATCTCATTCCATCATGTGTTCCAGAGCCAACCGTTTCCAATTGGGCAAATGACAAAATTTATCTGCTTTAGGTTCACAGCAGTTTCCTTTGAAGCTCTACTTAAAGCAACATAGATTTTTTCCAGAAATATTTCATGAAATTTTCTTTTTGGGGAGGGATGGCACCATTTGTTTTCCAACGGGAGGGGAAAAATGCGCACCACAATATCTCAGAATACACCTGTTTTCCTAAGAAAAAGCAGCAGGAGCAAGGACAATAGGAGATGCCAACACAATCAACACATAAATAATTCTACAATAATTGGCAGGCATGGATTCACTGGCTGTCATCCTAAATGAAAAGGGAGCCAGACCAGAGGTCCAGTAATGTGATCGGAGTGATCTGCCACTCCAATCTAAATCATGGCTGGATGTTCTCTCTGAGGTGTATCGACCTAGCTGTGGTCTTACCCACATGGAGATAAAATAAAGAATGGAAAAGAAATTTGGTTCTTGTCGCAGAGCGTGTCATGCTGATTTATCAACCTGAAATATAGTTTAATCTGCATAAAAATGGACTCTTGCAAACTGACTGGGATGAATAGGCTTCGGCTCTAATTCCTTCTGGTGGTCTCATTTAAATAGGCTATTCATCACCGTGACCTCGTTTGATAATAGCCTTACTGTAATATTTAATTTTACATTAATTCTGTTGTAATGTAGCCAAAGCTCATTTGCAGAATAATCACAAGGAATTAGCTCTGCTCCCCACCCCCACCCTTAACAATACCTCATGAATGCCTAAACAATTGAAGACAGTTAATGCTCATATTTGCTAAGTTGTATTGTGCAAGAATGCTGTGTGTTTGGATAGGCTAGGTCGTAAAGAAAAAGAAACATTAACACAGAATCTTTACCTGGACTATGAAGTAGGACATTTATTTTGAGCTAATTAAGACATAAAATATGGCTCCACAGGAAAAAAACCTCAGGTTAATGGATCGATTGGCATATATTAGTTGGTTTCTACTTGTGCTGGAGTTTGGCAAAGTTACCCATGTAATGATTGCTTCTTAAGTAGGACATGTCTGGTCCTTCAGAACATTATGAATTCTATTAAATACCATCCAATTCATTACGATGTTCATGCAGCACATATTATGTGTCCTCTGCACATTATACAGCTAACATACACCTGTTACCAGGAGGCTTATAAAGGATAGTTCGTGCCACATTTAAGACATTGGGAAACAAAAACTAACTTGGCCAGGAATGAGGTGCAGGCCTTTGGCTTCACTGTTCTAACAGTCAGCAGCACACCCAGGAGGCAGAGGCACACACACGGAAAACAGATATGTGCCTGTGTTCCTACATAGTTCTATGGACAGTCACAGAAACCACAGAGAAATCAGGATTAAAACTAGCTATCCAGGCAAAAACAACCTAGGGACAGGTGAGATTTTTCTTTCCCTTTCCTGCTAGATAGATCTTAGAAGGGACTGGCAACTGACACTTCAAAATAACTTAAAAGCTCTTGATCTGCTAAGTGAGCTAATGCATCAGAGGTGTTCTGGGCAGGCAGCTGGCGAGAGGACCTGAGCATTTGTTTCAATGTGATTTTTCTCTTCCTGTAGGTCACATGTACATGATTGGTAACGGAATGACTTTCCTACTTTAGAATTTAGAGTTTCATTAAAGATTGTTTAATCTGACTCAAGATGAGACAGTACTGCTCATAAAGAACAAGTAAATTGTTCACAAGTGGCAGGTAGAAAGGTAGGTAGAGGCAGGGCCCAGGACAGATTCCACATATCCTGATCCCTGAGTCCACAGTCCCATAGCTGCACATGCTGCTTTAACGATCTCTCACTTTAAGCAGCCATTTTGGTCAGAACTTAGGTAAGGAGAACGCCAGCAGGGCAGCTGCCTGTAAGCCAATGAATATGGCGCATTAACATAAATTCCTTCTCCAAGACCAGCAGTGGTGACTAATGACCTGGCACTGACCAATCATTGAAGACCATGATCCTGGAAAGCTAATGAATCCTCTATTGAGATCCTCCCCTGAGACCTCCAGATACTCTTTCTCTCTCTATGTCTTTATTTTTCCTAAGCTCCAAGGGCCCTTCTTTTGACTCCGTAACTTGTTTCCTGAGCCCATGTAGCTCAGCTGGCTTACTTCTTCCATGGCTCACTTCTTCTACCTCTGTGACTTTCTAAAGAAAATTTTACTTGTATTTAAAATAATAGATAAATTCCTCCTCACATTCCCTATTTAAATAACATCATTTCCAAAGAACACTAAATTACAGTCAACCAAGAATATCTACATCTCTTAATTTAGCCCCGATACAGACTGATGTAAGAGAAAGTTACTTTTTATAAACAGTAGCCAATGACAAGAGGAGTCTTTCCCTGGCCTGGCTATTGTACACAGTGCCAAGATGCCTAAAAGATCAAAAGAGAAGTTTGCGCCCTAGCCTGTTTGGCTGAGTGGATAGAGCATCGGCCTGTGGACTGAAGAGTCCCGGGTTCAATTACGGGTCAAGGGCATGTACCTTGGTTGTGGGCACATCCCCAGTAGGGGGTGTGCGGGAGGCAGCTGATTAATTTTTCTCTCTCATCGATGTTTCTAACTCTCTATCCCTCTCCCTTCCTCTCTGTAAAAAATCAATAAAATATGTTTTTTTTTAAAAAGAGAGGAGTTTGCTAAAGTTGACAATTGACTTCCTTACCTAAATAATCATTTAACATATTTTTCTTTCTTCTATCTCTCCAATAGTTTTTCCATGTCTGTTTCAGTTAACAACTTACTTCACTGGGGGTGGGGGTTTGGATGAGGGGGGGGGGACAAAAAAACCAAGGCTATCAGAATAGAACTTCCACACACACCCACGAGAAAATCTACAAGCTTAGCAACATCTATCTTAAAGAAACTATGAACAGACACTCTGTGCTCCTTAACTTAGGCTACCTCAGATGCACAAGAATTTAGCTCCTAAATGTGCCCCTCTCGCTACTATATCCACAATGTTTACACCTCTACTGGACCATCCCTTCAGTAACCCAACATGCTTGATATGACACCATTTTATAAGCTCTTCTCTTCATCCTACATCCCTCTCTTTTGCCTGAGTTCTTGTCCCATTTATAGTGAAACTCCTTGAAATAAATGTCTAAACTGATTTTATTTCCTTTCTTTATTTTCTCTTGAACCCTCTTCAGGCTGAATTTCATTCCCACCACTTCCTGCCAAGTTCAACAATGACCTATGTATTGCCGACTTTCATCTTCAGTTCCATCTTACCTAACATCTCTAGCATTTATCATGGTGACTCTTTCTTTCTGAAACACCCTTCTCTTGGTTTCTAATCCATCACTCTTCTTGGTTTACCTTGTGCTGATACTGTACTTGATGCAACCATCTTATATAAAAACTTTGAAATTTTAACCCTGCTATTTCTGGTTTCTGTAAATACTTTCTGGCTTAAATAATAAAAAAAAAAATAAGACTACTCCCATTTCAGAGAGGCCATTAAACCTTCTCCAGACGAAGTTATCTGTGCTGGCTTCAGGCCAAGCCTTCGGTTGAGGTCTCAAAGCCCTAGCACATAAGGCCCTTTAAGAACTTGCAAAGGGAACTGGAAAAAACCATATTTGGGAGACAAAGAAGGTAAAATCATATAAATACAGGAAACTTCCCGTGTGATTTCACCCAGAATTTGAGAAACATTTTCCTCTGGGCCCGTGCGTAATAAATGTAACTCCATCTCTCTAAGCGCTGCTTGGTTCTTCTCCTGTTTTTCTGTAACATACTGACTGCTACTTCTCAATTCCTCTCTTGGTTTATCATCATTTCTCCAACCTTCTATTGTGGGAGAATCCCATAACTCAGTCCTTGCACCTCCTCCTTTTCCATTTAAACTAACTGACTGGGCCATTTCATCCAGCCAAGAGGTTATAAAATACTATGTATATCCTGAAAACTCTCATATTAAGAGTTACTAATTTATCTCTTTTCTTCAAATCTCTTCTTAAATGTTGCCTTCCTAGAGAGGTCTTCTCTGAACTCTCTATATAAAATAGCAACCTGCCCACATTTCCTGTTCTCCTTATTACCCTTACTGCCTAAATTCCAAATGCATATATCCCACCTCACACTGGACAACATTACTTGGATATCTAACAGGCATTTCAAATGCAACATGTCTAAGTCCAAACACATGACATCCTCCTCCTAACACCTGCTCTTCATCAGTTTTAACCTTGTTAGTAAATGACAATCCTATTCTTTTTAGCTTTCTCAGTCCAAAAATTATTTTAATTAACGTGTTCTAATACCTAATCGGTCAGTCACTGCTTTGACCTTTACCTCTAAAGTATATCCAACTACAAGCACCATCATCTTCAACTGGGCTAATGCAATCATTTCTCAACTAGTAACTTTATTTTCAAAACTGTCCCTCACAATCTGTTCACTGAATTGTAGCCAGCATTTTTAATCAAAGGTCATATCACTCTTCTCAGAACCAACCAATGATTCCTCATGTCACTCAAGAAAATAGCCAAAGTTTTTACAGCACCTTTGCCGGGGTTCTTGTTCCAGCATCAAGAAGCGTTCAGCAATCTGGAGAAGGCTGTGCATAGATTAAATAGGAGTCCAGAGATGAAATATAATTTTGAAAGGCATTTGGGGGTCAGAGAAGCTTAGCTTAAAGGAAACTAAGATCTCCTTGTCTCAGGAACCCATACTTTTTATTAACACGAATTGTCCTGAGGGGAGGCAGAGATATACACTTCAAATGGTATACACAAGCATTGTCAGAATGGAGGAATTTGCATAAGGCTGTTCAGGTGTTTGACCAGTAGGAGGCAATAACATGTAAATGAAGATGCCTTATAGCAGTCTGGCCACAAGCAATCATCCCTTTTCAGGTTTGGGGAAATGCCCTCAGCCACTCCCAGTAGGTGACTACATAAGTGACTCAATAGGGTCCCCAAGTCCCATCAACTTTAGATGAAACTCTTGCAATTATGACCTGCTGGAATTAGCTTCCAGCACTTCTTATAGGGTTGTACACAATTTTTCTCCAGTACTTAAATAACATCAAATTTTACTTTAGTTCAAACTTAAGTTATGCCAAACTATTGTGTAGGGCAGAGGGTGAAATCAAAAGGTGACCTTATATCAGTCTGTATCAGGGCTTAATTAATAGATGTGGATACTCTTGATAGACTATAATTTAGTGTTCTTTGGAAATGATTGTCTAAATGTTTGTAGCATCTCATCCTAGGCTTAGTAGACAGCAGGGAGATGGAGGAAAACTATGTGATACTAGTCATTGAACCCCACACAAATCTCCTCTTTTTCAAACTGAAGTATTTAAATGCTAAAAAATGGCAATTTATTTTAAGAAACCCCAAACTTACAAAGGAATGAGAACTCACCAAGAATACCACTTTTACAGAGAGGGAGGGAGAGGAATAGAGAGTTAGAAACATTGATGAGAGAGAAACATCAGTCAGCTGACTCCTGCACACTCCCCACTGGGGATGTGCCTGCAACCAAGGTACATGCCCTTGACCGGAATTGAACCTGGAACCCTTGAGTCTTCAGACCGATGCTCTATCCACTGAGCCAAACCAGCCAGGGCCAAGATACCACTTTTATTACTGAAAACAAGAGCACATCTCAAGTCATGTAACAGCCTTCTTAGTCCCTTGCCCCTTGAACATTGCAACCTCCATAGCTATTCAGTCCCCTTTGAGGGATAGCCTTTTAAGTCCATGACACAAAACAGTTGAAATACAGCACTTAAAGATGAGCATTTCTAAATTATATTCAGTTGCATACTAACTCTGTGAGCTGATAACATATATCTCACACACACCATTTTGGTTAAAGATGAGTTTGGAAAATACTGGGTAAACCAAAGTCAAATAGCTACCTTTTCTGTGGGAGTAAACATGCCATTGCCACTTTACAGTGTATTCTCTAGGGCTATACCGTTCCAGTATATATGGATAAGTACAGTGTGTACGGGAATACCTACCTTGATAACTATCCTTCCAATACTTCAGCCCTAGCAATGATATCTCTCTGTCATTATCCCAGGCAAACGTACCTACCATGAGACCCGAAATACACCCTCCCTTCTTTGGAACTGGGCTCCAGCCTTATTCTCAAGCTTTCTTCCAGGAACATGAGTCCTTCTGACAACACCAACCACTCTGCCCGAGTCCATGCTACATGCTTCTCAAAATCCCTGGTAGTCTCCATCCCCCTATAGAAACTTTCTCTAAATTTCTACTCTTGAAACTCTGACCAAGTTTGGTTCAGATTCATCACTACACCCCTCTCCATTTTTGCCCCATGTTGGCAATCCCAACCACTCCATTTACATACTTATGGCATGGATGGGAAAAAGAAGTGGGCGAGAGACTGCAGCTTCCTTGATAGACATTTCACTCTATTATTAGAAAATCAGTTCCTCATTAATAAAGGAGCAGGTATTCTTTTTTCATGTATAAAAGAGTTTGCTCATTGATCACCCCAAACAGGAGAAAAAGATAACATCAATTGTCTCTTACAGCTCTGACAAGGAGATTCTAAGAACTGCCAGTTCCCTGGAACAAACAATTGTACTTTATCAGATATGTTTGCATCTTGGGGACTTCGGAAGGCCTAAGATATGACTATCATGAACTCGGTAGTCCCATCTCTCTTAGGCCATATGACTTCATAAATATTTATATTAAAACATAAGCAATAATATTAATAATAAAAGAACAGCCCCACAGAAGGTAGAAGTTTAAATCAGATCAAATCAATAGCCATGCGTTTGAAAGCAAACATAAAAAATATAACTATCAAGGCACCAATATCCACTGTGTCTTTGGCTAATGGATAGAAAGGATGGGCTCGAGGGAGCCTTTTAAACAGGAATTAAATGCACGTAGACTCTCAGGATGGAGACCAGAAAATACACATTAGGAAAACGAGGGTTGACAAGTAGGATGGGTTAGATTATAGAGGCAGGGGAGTTGCAATGCCAAGTTTTTGCCTTAAAAAACTTCTTTTGCTCAGAAAATAAATTCTGTCACCATAGGTAGCATTTTCATCTCCAGCCCAAGTTCTTTTACAAACCCAACAAGCTTCTTGTCATCCTTTCACATCTGTAACATTTAATTTTAATGCCTCTGCCCCTGAGGAGGGGCCAAACACATTTTGGCCTGAGGAACTTGGTTGCTTGGCAGCAGATCAGTGGGTGACCTTTTCTATTGACACTGCCTGCAGGGCACATGGACAGGAATAAATTTCCTCCTGAGCTGAGCCTTCAGTGGGGGATGGGAAATCATTCAGATTCATGAAGGTCAGAGACTCTTCAAGGCAAGGGGAGCAAAAACCCTGAAAATGGACTCAAAGGGTGGTTCCTTCTCAGTGTGAAAGCTACAAGACTGCATTCAGTGGTTGCCTCTCCTGGGCTTGTGATGCGATTTCATCCCAAATCAAAATTGAAGCCTGGGTGGATGAGGTTTCCTCCTATTGGCCCTGCAGATGCATTTTCAGAGCTCCAACCTTTGCTGACACAGGAACTCAAAAGTTCTTCATTCTTCCACCTCTTGATTTCACCCTCTGCCTTACACAATAGGTTGGCATAATTTAAATTTGAACTAAAGTAAAAAATTGAACTACTGTTTATTTGTGGGAGGTTTGGGGTGAAATGTAATTTGGGGAATATGATATAGTGTAAAGTTTAAAGATCCTGGTATAGGTCTTGGAAAGATGAATTCGCATTCACCAGACATAGGAAAGAGGCGAGAGGAAATGCCAAGACTGGTCATTGTCACTAATAGAGAAATGTGCCTGAAGGCTGGTCAACCTTAATTGCTCTGAATAGTGGGGAGCTATTCACTCATCGTTTAGATGGAGACATTGATAGTTAAAGCAACCCTCCACCAGTTACTGATAGTTGCCTCTTTGTTGTTGGAATTTCCTGTCCTAGGGATAAGGATATGGTTGTTTTCCCCATTGCCTTAATAAAAGCTTTGAGCAAGACCAGAGCAGTGGGCAGACTAACCCACTAGAGGAAGGCTCCATGCCTGGTCCTCCATTATTCCAAATTAATTCCTTCTAGTCTCTCTCTTCATTTTGTGTGTGGTCTCCTCCAGAACTCGAACCCTGAACAGGAACCCTGAACCATGCTGGACGTGTAAGGTGCTCCCACAAGGAAAGACTGAACAAAAGCAGAGGCAGGAAATTACATCAGGACTCAGTCATAGCACAGGTGTGGTCCCTGAGAGACCATGAATCTTGCCTGTCCATGTGTCTTCCAATTCCTCATCATCTTTGGGGCAAAGTTACTAGTACTGGAGATAACACTGGAGCAATAGTTTTATTCAACTTCCATTAGCCCGCAAACCTGGGTAAGGAGTCTAAACTTTATTCTACACATAGTAGGAACCATTAAAGGCTTTTAAATCACAGCAACATCATTAGAACCTGATTTTTCAAAATATAATTCTGGTTTCTTGGGAAGACCAGTTACAATGCAAACACTAATGCCAAGGAGATGATGATAAAGGAAGGTAATTAAATAGCCCAGCAAATGATGATAATATAATAACAGCTTTCATTTATCTTAATATGTGCCAAGGATACCTCCAAACACATCATTATATTATATCATCCAATTCTCAACACAATCCAATAGAAAAGACACTATAATCATCCCCATTTTAGAGATGAAGAAACCACAGCACTGAGAAGTTGAGCAATTTACCAAGATCTAGAACTATTTGAAATCTACCTAGGAAAATACAAAAACCCAAATTAAAGTCAGTATGACTTGATGACATTAGACAAAGAAGTAAGCATACTTTACTAGCTTGGAAGATTGGGAGATCATAATTCTATTAAGTAAAAGAAAAAAATTAGAGAAATGAGCATATGTCCTTTTATAAGAGAACAGCCATGTTGCTGAGTTCCCAGGATCTCTGGATTTCCAGTGAGGAAGGGATTTTGGTGTTTGGGAAGTAGGAGCAGTGGACAAGTATGCACACAATCCCATCTGGTGCCAAGAGCATGTCATTGGGGGTCATTTGGGCCTAACTAAAGGCATTTTGTAAGCTCAGAAAACCAAAAAGTCTCAGCTTTCCCAGAATTTCTTATCGTCTGTGAAATTACAGGAAGCTTTGTGTAGCCAAGATAAAGTAAGCAATACATATTCACCTGAAAGTTTCTCTACCCTGCACGTCTTTTCATTCGTGCCTTTCAGAGACACAAAGAAAAACTCAGGCTGCTTTCTTTACAGCCACAATGGAAGGTTTCGTGGGGACAGAGGGAAGAGTTGAGACAGAAAGACCAGGTTCAAGGGCTGCCTGCAGAATTGTTTCTGTCATTCTGGTTTGATCGCCATCTCTCTAAGGCCGAGGCTGAAACAAGAAATTTCCTTCTTATTGAATGTCACTTCTTTAATACAAATTACAGTATTGACTAGCCTCCCACTCGTCCCTTGGACATCTCTCAAAGCAGCAGCATTGAATCCTGTTCTATCACAGAAGTGTCTGCCTGGCTTCCAAAAGCAGTACTTACCTTTTGGTGAAAAGCAGATTTGTACATCAGTATTACAATATTACATTTCAAAGGGAAGCCATTAGGCATTTTAGCGGTGTAGTGACAGGATCTGATTTATATTTTTAGAGAATCACTCTGGCTGCTCTGGAAAGAATGGATTCTAAGGGGAAATGAACAGAAACGGATATTAGACGAGACTACACAATAACACTGGTGATAGCAGTGGCTTCATGCAGCACAGTGGCTGAGAAAATGGAGAAAAGTGGATTTAGAACATATTTTGGGAGTAGAATTAGGTAAGAGGAATGAAGTCAGGAGAGAATACTTTGGAACATGTAAGAGATAATTTCAGCAGCCAATTCTCTTCTTGGGATTCTCAGCATGTTCCTTTTATGTACATTATAATATATAACACCTCCCTTATTCTGAGGGATGATTGGTCTTGCCTTGTACTACCTATTCTTGGTTTAGCTGGACTTTTCCCAGAACTTTTTTTATTGACTTCCTGTATTTAACTGTATCTATACACATATAAAAATGCAAATATATGCTTAATAAACAGATGTGCACTTAATAGGGGAATCAGAACATCCATCTGCTTGCATGTCTGTCTGTCTGTATAAACACATAATCTAACACATAATCTTTCAGGGACTTCATGCGAGAAGGCAGGTCTGCCCATGCCAAAACTTCCCCTTACACTGCACTGTCTCCCTAGAGGCATAATACCTTACCAGAGAGTACAGGAAATATAAATATATATGAGGAATCACTTCTCTCAGATGACTTACAATCTTGTTGGGAGGATTCTTTTTAACATAACCACATGGATCAGTTAAGGGCAAATAAATGATTCAACTTTGAAGTACTAAAATGATATAGAGAACTTTCTGGCTTGAAGGGAACACAGCAAGTCTGATTTAATTAGTATTTGAGAGTTGAAGAGAATCTTTTAGGCAGAGAGAAAATGGGTGGCCATTCCCAACACCAGGACCAGTGAATATGGCAAATGTAAGGGATTTGTGTAAGGAAGGCAAAAGAAAGGGACCTGGCACTTATTAAGAACCAACTCCGTTTCCCAAACACTGTCATTCCACATATATCATACTAGATGCCCAATGAACAAAAATTTGTGCACTCAGGGGACTCCCTCAGCCCAGCCTGTGCCCTCTCGCAGTCTGGAACCCATCAGGGGATGTACACCTGCTGGCTTAGGCCTGTTCTGGGGGAATCGGGCCTAAGCTGGCAGTCAAACATCCCTCTGGAAGCCCAGGAGCCCTTGGGAGATGTCCACTTGCCAGCAGAGAGCAGGCTTAAGCTGCAGTCAGACATCCTTAGCGCTGCTGAGGGGGCAGGAGAGGCTCCCGCCACCACTACTAGCCTGGCAGCCGGCAGTCTGGCTTATAGATGAGCAGAGCTCCCCTTGTGGGAGCACACTGACCACCAGGGGGCAGCTCCTGTATTGAGAGTCTGCCCCCTGGTGGTCAGTGTGTGTCATAAGTGACCAGTCATTCCCAGTCATTCTGCTGTTAGGGTCCATTTGCATATTACCAGTTTATTATATAAGATAAAGGTCTGGAGCACAGGTGGGGGCCAGTTGGTTTGTCCTGAAGGGTGTTCTGGATCAGGGTGGGGGTGCCTGGCCAGCCTGGGTGAGGGGCTGATGGCTGTTTGCAGACTGGTCAAGCCCCCCAGTGGGGATCCTCACCCCATGGGGGTGTGGCCAGCCTGGATGAGGGGCTGAGGGCCATTTTCAGGCTGCCCACAGCCCCTTCAGAGTGAAGGGTTCCCACTGGGGTGCCTGGTCAGCCTGGGTGAGGGGCTGAGGGCCATTTTCAGTCTGGCCACACCCTCTAGTGACCCAATTGAAACTTTGTAGCCTTGAGAAGACCAAGTCCAGCTGGAAACAGGTATCAGGGATTTATTTATCTTTTATAATTGAAACTCTGTAGCCTTGAGTAGAGCCCAGGGCCAGCAGGAAGCTTGACTTCCTCCATCGCCAGGGACAACCCAAGCCTTCTGCTTGCACCAGCTCTGTGGAAACTGCTATCTTAATTGGGTTAATTTGCATACTCACTCCTGATTGGCTGGTGGGTCAAACAGGAGGTCAAATTTGAACAGAGCAGTATTGGGGTCTGAAGAGGCCCAAACATGAGGCAGTGTCTACTATTTTCTTCTGTTACCTGGTTATGGGGCTCACCTTCCCAGACCAAACACCATATTAGCAATACAGTAAAGGATACAGACCTACTTAAGTATAAGAAAATATGTTTACTTCCTCATTTTTTCCTTCTACAAAGCATACAAATAGCAACCATGATATCAGTGTTTTAGGGAAGGGAAAAAAAAGGTTTCACAGAAGAAAAATGTTGACTTTCAAAACAAAGCAAAACAAAATCTCGCTGCAGCTACCAACAAACCAGGGTTTTTAAGTTAACCACTTGCAGTCAAGATTCTCAAGTCAGGTATTTTTTCTTGTGCTCCTCCCCTCAAGTTGAGCTAAAAATTGACATGGATATTTTCTACCTTTCCTCAGAATATTTCCAACTATGTACAATAACACCCTTTGCTAAATGATTGCTGGATATTTTTTCTGATTCATTGTTAGATCTCCAGGACAGCCATGTTCTGCCAGCCCCGTTGCCTTCCTGAGCAGCCAAAGCACAGCAGGGCACAGCCAGGGGACAGAAAGGCAGCAACTGGAGGAGCATCCAGGACCAGAATCATCTGAGCAAACGTACCTCCAGTGGGGTTGACAGCATCTGACAATATCCCTATCAGGCCAGACTGTATTCATTCCTGTCTCACCCTGTCAGACTATGAAGATCC
Source organism: Murina feae (assembly GCA_004026665.1). Taxonomy (NCBI): domain Eukaryota; kingdom Metazoa; phylum Chordata; class Mammalia; order Chiroptera; family Vespertilionidae; genus Murina; species Murina feae. Next base: position 20,169 of record PVJC01011306.1, read on the forward strand.
CCATGTTCCAGCAAAAGGGGAAGCAGGTTAGCTTTGGACCACATGAGGATAGGAAAAATGAGACAGTTGTCAATGCTAGTGAAAAAATAAGATCTGGGCCACTGATTCAGGCCAATGCTTTATAGAGTTCTATCTAAGTCAAGGGAGGAAATAAAAGAAACACACTACCAATATAACAGCTGTCAAAATGTGGCTATAACTCTTGGAAAGTCCTGGGGTAGACAGGGCAGGGAATTCTCCTTGAATGTTCAGACAGGAGCAGGGAGAACTAAATGTCTTCCCAAGAAAACTAAAATAAGGATATGTTAGTACCAAATTATAGGTATAAAGCAAAACTGCACAGATCAGACATATAGAAGATTGCAAAGCAGAATCATACAGGTGTAGATAGAAGACTGGGCCACATTCAGGCTGTAAGCTGTGGTCCTGGTATAATTCTGAAACTGGAGAGGTCAAAGTAGGGAATATTTACTACCAGCTGTAATAAAGCAAAGCTATGAATGACATTAGACAGGCAGCAGGAATTCAAACCAACTCAAGAATACTAAAGGAAGGTATAAGATAAGAAGCATTAGTAGTTTCAAATGAACAAAAAACAAACAAACAAACCCAGAGATACAAAGTATAACATTATTGGGGGGGGCAGCATAAAGCTGGGGACCCTTAATCTAATTATAGTGATTAGAACAGGGAAAAGAATAATGTTTATTTCCAGACTGATGGTAGCACAATTGGTAAACTTGTCCACATTAATAAAATGGGTACCCACTCACAAGAAGGCTAATCCAATATAATAAAAACCTAATATGCTAAGTGTCCGATTGTCTGGTCATCCACTCAACCAATCAAAGTGTAATATGCTAATGATATGCTAAGGCCACTCAATCGCTTGCTATGACATGCACGGACCACTGGGGAGCAGACTCTCCAACTGGTAGTTTAGCTTGCTGTTGGGGTCCAGCCAATCAAGACTGAGCGAGATGTGCCAGACATGTCCTGGAGCCCTCTTATGGTCTCTCCCCAGCTGGCCAACCACCTGCATCCCTTCTCAGCCCCAATCATGAACCAGTGGGATCTCTCAGCCTGGCCTGCCCCCTCTAGCAATCCGGGACCCCTTGGGGGATGTCAGAGAGCCAGTTTTAGCCTGATCCCCCTCAATGCAGGAGCTGCCCCCTGGTGGTCAGTGCACTCCCACAGGGGGAGCACCACTAAGTCAGAAGTCAGATTCACAGCTGGTGAGTGCAGTGGTGGTGGTGGGAACCCCTCCCGCCTCCATGACAGTACTAAGGATGTCCGTGGGGAGCAGGCCTCAGCAGTCAGTCAGACATCTCCTGAGAGCTCCTGGACTGTGAGAGGGTGCAGGCCAGGCTAAGGGACACCCCCTTCCCCAGGGTTAGGGTTAGGAATAGTGCACAAAATTCATGCACTGGGCATCTAGTAGCTTATAAAAAGAAAGCAAACTTGGTCTGCAAGGACTCTTGAAAAAGATGAGGCAGTTCAGCCTGGGCAAGAAAACGCAAAGAAGAAAATGAGAACCATCTTCAGATATTTGAAGGATTCTTATCTGGGATAAAAATTATTTCTTTCTATAGTTTCAGAGTCTTATTAATCAGGTTGTGTCTGCTTAATTATTTAATTGCACTTAAAATAATTATTACCTGTGATCTTTCTTATAGGAAAGTTAAGAACTCATAGGAAAATTAAGCCGAACAAAATGGAAATAACCACCTTTAAATCTTTCAAATATATAAATATGGACAAATCTCTGCAGCTATTCTTGGGATATAACTTTTTTTTCCATTCCATGGGTTTCCATTTGACTTTTAATATTTACTACTCCAAAACTCAGGAGGCTAACATGGGTATCTTACCTGTTGCTAAGTATACATCTTTTCTACCTACACACTTATGCTGGCTTTGTGGACCCACTGGGCTAAGTCTGACATGATCACAGGCCAAGTTCTCTTTACCATCTGATAGTTATAAGTCTCAACTCTGACCTCAGGACCACAGTACTGTCTGAGTTAACAGAAAATAGTTTTTTCATAGAGCCAATGTCCAATAATTTCAAAGAAGTCTAGGTATTTCCTAGTCTATGTATTTCCTAGGACCTATATAATTAACCTTGAATTTGCCACAGGTCTTTGTGGGGATGGCTAAGGGGAAGACATATAATAAACACTTGATAAGTTATATACAGGATCCTTCTTTAAACATGCTTAACTTGCCCTTTACCCAAATGGTTCTAGGTCAGGTTTATAAGTTGGTTGGGTGATTGCAACTGTCTATATAGTGTTGATTTAAGTCAGGATTCTTCTATTCATTAAGATTTAAGTTTTTTCTCAGGTGTAGAAATCAATTAGAATTTTTTTCAATATCATTTGGTATTGATTTCAGGTGTACAGCACAGTGGTTAGATAATTATATACTTTACTAGTACATAGTGTTTCCTCTGATAATTCTAATACTCAACTAATATTATATGTAGTTACCCCAATATTATCTAATCTAATAAAAGAGTAATATGCAAATTGACCCTCACTCTGTTACATCTATAAGCCATGCGAAAGGGTACAGGCCGGGCTGAGGGACCCCTGCCCCCAAGTGCACAAATTTTTGTGCACCAGGCCTCTAGTTGATTATATTCCTTATGCTGTACTTTACATCCCATGACTATTTTATAACTACCAATTTTTACTTCTCGGTCTCTTTGCTTCTTTCTCCCAGTCCTTCAAACCCTCTCCCTTCTGCTAATTACTAGTCCAATCTCTGTGTTTATGAGTTTGTCTCAATTGTGTTTGTTCATTTATTTTGTTCTTTAGATTCTATATATAAGTGAAATTATATGGTATTTTTTTCTCTGACTTATTTCACTGATCATAATACACTCTAGGTTCATCCATGCTGTATAAATGGTAAGATTTCTTTCTTTTTATGCCTAAGTAATATTCCATTGTATATATGTACCATTGCCTTTTTATCCACTTATCTACAGTTGAGCAGTTGGGTTGCTCCCGCATCTTGGTTATTGAAAATAATGCTACTATGAACATTGGGGTGCACATATTCTTTTGGAACCACTGGGCCATAAGGTAGTTCCATTTTTAACACCCTGAGGAAATTCCATACTGTTTTCCATTAATGGTGCATCAATCTGCATTCCCACCAGCAGTGCATGAGGGTTCCCTTTTCTCTACAATCTCTCCTACACTTGCCATTTGTGGATTTATTGATGATGGCAATTCTGACAGGTAGGAAGTAATATCTCATTGTGCCTTCAATTTGCATTTCTGTCCTAGCTGGTTTGGCTCAGTGGATAGAGCATCAGCCTGCAGACTGAAGGGTCCTGGGTTGGATTCCAGTCAAGGATGTCTGGGTTGTGGGCTGGATCCCCAGTAGGGGGGTGTGCAAGAGGCAGCTAATCAATGATTTTGTCTCATCATTGATGTTTCTATTTCACTCTCCCTTTCTCTCTGAAATCCATAAAAATATATTTTTTTTAAATTTGTGTTTCTCTGACAATTAGTGATGTTGAGCCTCTTTTCATATGTTTATCGGCCGTCTGAATGTCCTCTTTAGCCATGTATTTATTCAGGTCCTCTGCCCATTTTTTAATTAAATTGTTTGTAATGGAGTGTCCATCAGTTTTAGTTCTAGAAAACTCATGATCAATTAGCCATTGTCAGAATTACAGGTAGATCAAATTATTCTGATTACTAGGCATGCCCTGAAACCTTCAAATGGTAACATGCTCTTCCTGCTTCTGTACATTCATAACAAATACTTTGCCTCTCCTACCTAGTCTCCACATTATCATTAAAATTAAGAAGCCATGTAAATGGTTGCATTTCCCACTTTTATCCCAATCTAGAGACGTCAGCCAGGATAGTCTCTGGTGCTGTTTTCATCAATATATTTTTTAATTATGTTTTATTGATTTTTCACAGAGAAGAAGAGAGAGGGATAGAGAGTTAGAAACATTGATGAGAGAGAAACATCAATCAGCTGCCTCCTGCACACTTCCCACTGGGGATGTCCTCGCAACCAAGGTACATGCCCTTGACTGGTATTGAACCTGGGACCCTTGAGTCGGAAGGCCGACGCTTTATCCACTGAGCCAAACCGGTTGGGGCCATCAATATATTTTTTAATGAGAGATAAAGTGAACATCATCTAGGCTCTCTTACAGGACATGTTTTAGAAGAATGTGCCAGTCATACATGATAATTTCATTCCAAAAGCCCATGTCTTCCTAAGGCTTTGGATTCCTTGCTTTATATTGAACTAAGGGATTTCTGGTATCTTCACTTTTTTTGGCATAGATTACTACTGAGTCTGGTTTTAGTCAATAATCCAAGTAAATAATCAAATCCACTTTCTGTTACTTAAGCTGGTTTGACCTAGTACATTAAATCCAGAATCTCTTGTAAATACACCAAAATTGATTAATTCAATCTGATCTAAAATGTTATTCTCTCCCTGGTCTAGCACTGTTAGGACAAATTCCCACATGTATTTCCCAAGACTTTTTGTGGATGCAAAATATTGACATGCTTAAGTAAACATCTAGGTCTGATTCATAATTGATCCCCAAGAGCATACTGGGATATAACTCCAGATGCCACACAGGGTAGTGCAGTGGGCAGGATGAGACTTGGCATCTTTTTCTGTGAAGCCATTACAATATCTCCAGGCATCAAGATTGGCCTCATTTCATAAGAGATTACTGTTTCTGACACCCTAGAATATTCAGGAGAGTTGCTTTTAAAGTACTTTGAACTGTTACAATTTGAATCCTTCAGGGTCCAATTCTTTACCAACCAATGCCTTTCCTTTATCTGAGGATGCAACAAAGCTTTGAATTCAATGTTTAATTCAGGAACTAACATGATCAGATCCTGTGCCTGTTTTTGCACACATTAGCTCTGTAGGGCACTGAAAAGCCTTCTTCTCTAACTGGGTCTAGGGTTTAAAACCTTGAGTCGGCCTTTGATTTTTTTGTTTGTATGTTTTTCTTTTTGAGCTCTTTAGCGTAGTTCAAATAAGCTTTCCTGTGATTGTGTTCTCTGCAATGTCCTCTTGCATAATTCTTTTAGTCTTTCAGAACCATCCCTTCATTTCCGGTGGCTGCAATTGACAATATAAGTTTTCACTGGGTGGCATCCAGGTCAGAGAGCGTGTGTCTAGCAGTGTTCTACGGTATTTTCGTGTGTTTTAGTCATACTATCAGTCCATGATTAAACTTCAATTGGGCCCTTGCAATCTTAACACCCTGTAACCCACAAAATATCTTGGTCCAGGAGAGGTCTCACCTTTGCCTCCAAATCATACTACTGGGGAAAAGACTGGTGTCCTCTAAACCCTGTAAGCTCTACTCCTAAACGCTGGTGTTCTCCATATTAAACAATAATGACATCACTGCCCAGCATTGTGCCTGTTGTCCCCTCCTGAAGCTGGAAGTATACAATGGGAAGTTTCCTCATAGTATTCTATGGTTTTAGATAAGTCTATTTTCCCAAGAGAAATAATTTATTTTTACAAATTTATGCCTGATGGAGTGAGGGAAAATATCTTATTTGTTCCAAATCATTTCATCTCACCCTCCTAAAATCTGATTGGTGAGCAAATAAAAGAGGGTAAATTTGCCACGTACCTGAAATGCCATCTATTGCAAAGAATAACACTTTGCCGCAGTTCCACAAACGGCACCCAATGAGCAAAGTTAGAATAATTTCTGCCAAAGTGGTACGTGGCAATGTCATGAGTTCAAGAGTGCTGTGGGCAGCATCTCCCTATAACTCTCCTGGAGTAAATATCAGTTTCCCTCACAGGGACTGGATTACAATTAGGGAAAGTTTACCGGGGATTCTAGGTTTATTATCAACCTCTTTCACTGATTTTCCCCAGACGGAAGAGATTGACGTTGCACTGGTAAATGGAATCATCCATCCTAACTTCTGTGAACCATTGAGGTGTCTCGGTTAGTAGGAGAAAGGGCCCAGGACAGCCCCCCTAGCATAACTCATTTTAATACATATGATGTAGCTGACACTCTTGATCTGAAATTGATGTTTTGTTTGCTTTACCCCAGAGGAGGAAATGGGTCAGCCAGGCTGGACATAAACCTGTCAACAATTTGATTTATGGGTCCCATGCCCCAGTTTCTCTCCCAAACATAACCAAATCGGCTTTCATTCAACCATTACAGTTTTATTCCTTTGAGGTTTGGGGCCTTTAATCCTGTTAGCAGTCATAGTTTCCTTTGCAGATATTTCTAAGATTAGGCCATCAGATAGAGACTTGGGAGAGTAAGGCATTTGGGTGGAAAGACAGGTGAAATTTAGGTTTTGCTGAGTTCCAATTTTTTAAAGTGATACCCCTGGTGCCACAGCATATTAACATCCTCTAGGTCCTCCTGGTTCCAAGGGTATTTATCTGGAGTAAACTGGCCTAGGTGACAGGCACCCTACAGCTTTAGAATAGAAATAGGAAAATCAATGTCTCCTACTTGAGAATGAGATCCACGTCCTCGGATCAGGGCAGTTCTCTCCCAACAGGCATCCTACACCTTGACACAGACAGCTGCAGACAACACCATGCCTCTGGTGTTGGCCACATTGTGCATGAAAACAACTCTCCATCTCACAGCCAACTTCAAAGACTAAGTATTTTTCCAGGAATGACCTTTGAGGGTTTTCATCTAGGATGCTAGCCTTTAAAAATCCCAAATAAAGGCCTGTCAAACACGTGCAAGACTCTAACATATTACCCTGACATTGGGATCAATCACAACCCAGGGCTGAGAGTCAATGTGTCTTGTCAAAAGGAAGCAAAGTTTTCAGAATGCATTACAGTGAAGTTTGCAAATCTCATGGACATAAATTAGAAAATCTGCTTGATATGCTTCATGTCACTAAATCTTTGCAGAGCACCTTAATGGTGTGGAGACCAAGCAGGGCTGCCTTCAGGCAGAAAGAATTATGGCTCCTTGGACATGGGTGCCTGTCTCCTTCACCCTACCAGGCTCTGAGGTAACTAAACCTGGGATTTCCTTCCATCCTATTAGCCCCATCTGAGCTTGAAAGTGCTATTTCTTCAGGAAGAAGGAGAGATGGTAGGAAGTAGAAAAGCGGGGAAAGGCAAAAGAATAAACAGAAGCAAAAGAGCACTTATTAGCTCAGTGAGAGGAGGTGGTAGAAAATGTTTTTAATCTGAGAATTTTGATTTTGCTAATATTTAGCTATTTGCAAAGCCATTGCTCTCGCTTCTGATAAAAACTGATGACCCTTTAAGACACTTTTCACTCCTGATTAGCTCAGAGGCACAGTCTTTATAACCAGAATGAGACCTCACTTCCCTCCTCTCAGAGTCCAGGGCTATCAGGAATCTCTCCCTGCTGATGTGGAAGGGGACTATTGCAAGAGTGGTAATCCCCGACCTCAGTCAGAAGTGACCGTCGAATTAGATAGTGGTAGCAACAGTGATTTGTCCAAAGTACCTGCTGCCTTGAGAACATCACCCAGCCTTACTCTGACTTCCACATCCACACCTTTGAAATGTTGCACTCATCAATTATTTGGTTTTAATGAAAACTGTGCCACCATTGGTGAAGACCTGGCTGACATGAATAACCCCACACAACAGCTGCTGGCCAATGACTGCATCTTTCCCCTGGTCTCTTGAAAGTTCAGAGTGGAGACATGATAACCTTTGTGAAGGATTGATAAGGGTTATAAAATACGCTGCTGTATTCCTCTAGCAACTAAAGCAGCCACACAAAACACTCTGAAACAGCAAGCCATATATTTAACTTCACTATCAACATAAATAAATAAAGTAAAATATAGATGAAGACATGAAGCCACCATCCTTCCTGCAGAGAGAATTATGTTTAAGGCCAAGAGCAAACCAGCTCTTCACAAGTAAAATGCGATCAAGTCATATGTTATGCCTGTGTATTGAAACAACATTTGCTAATTTACTCGAGTCATCAGTAAGTCTGAGTAAGCACACACCAAAATATGGACTTCTTTGCAATAACCACAAGGTGAAAGGTGCCCCAAAATATAATGACTTAAATCATATAATGTGTTTTTCTCTTACACAGCCATCTATTAGTCCAGGGCTGGCATGATGGCACAACAGAACTGGAGACCCTGACTCCTTCCATCATGTTCCTCTGCCCTTTATAAGGTGCCTGCCTCATTCTCATGGTCTAAGAGAGCTCATCATCACATCCATATTCCAGCTCACAGAAAAGCAGAGCAAGAGGACAAAGAGGTCATGTTCACTCCCTTTAAATAGGTGATGTAAAAAGTTAACACATGAATGTGTTCACATCCCATTGACCAAAACTTAAATGGCTGCACCTAAGTGCAAGGAAATCTTGAAGCTTTTGTCTTTATTCTGGGCAGCCTTATATCCAGCTAATATTAGAGATTCCAATTCTAAAAAGAAGAAGATAGAAATAAGACAAACAGCCATCTCCACCACACATATGAACAGCCCGAGCCTGTGGGTGTTAAGGGCTATCAGCCTGCCATACCCTGAGTACTTCTCCCTGCCTATATACTTCTGACTCTATACAGTCTTCACACACTTCAGGTTTTCAGAGAAACTCCTTAATTTGTTCAAAAACCCTGTACTTTCTGGCCCTATTCTCTTGAATTTTACTCTACATCACTATACTGTGTCCTCAACAGAAATGCATCAACAGACACTATACTCAGAATACGTTGTCCAAAAACAGTTGCCTCTGGGGCAATCATTCAGAGGGCATTGTCTTCTCTTGATCACTCCTGAAACCTTTATTGCCGCTCTTGTTTCACAGGAAACTTTGGGCAGCTTCTTTGGCTCCTGATGCCCTCATGGAAGCTCTCAATCAATCTTCCTATTTATTTCAATTAATCAAACCCATAGTAATAGCCCAGGTTTAATTCATCTGTTCTCCCTGACCACTTAAGACTCACTGCCTGTATTTTCCTTTGAATTTTTCTCAGCTCTTAAGAAATTTTAACCCACAATTGACACTTATATGCTCTATTACACAAGCTGTTTATAACATACTAGGGGCCCGGTGCACGAAAATTTGTGCACTTGGGGTGTCCCTCAGTCTGGCCTGTGCTCTCTCACAGTCTGAGACCCCTCGGGGGATGTCCACCTGCAGGTATGCCTGGCCAGCCTGGGTGAGAGGCTGATGGCTGTTTGCAGGCTGGCCAAGCCTCCAGTGTGGACCCTCATCCCATTGGGGTTTGGCCAGCCTGGGTGAGAGGCTGAGGGCCATTTTCAGGCTGACTGCAGACCCTTCAGGTTTTGGGTCCCTACTGGGGTGTCTGGGCAGCCTGGATGAGCAGCTGAGGGGTATTTTCAGGCCATCCACAGTCCCTTCAGGGTTTGAGTCCCTACTGGAGTGCCTGGGCAGCCTGGGTGAGGAGCTGAGGGTTGTTTTCAGGCTGCCCACAGCTCCCATTGACCCAATGTCCCAGCCCAGTAAGGCTGGCTGGAATCAGGTTTCTGAGGTTTATTTATCTTCTATAATTGAAACACTGTTGCTTTAAGCTGAGGCCTAGGCAGGTAGTGAAGCCTACTGTTTGCTTCAGCTCCGTGGCTTCTATAATTGAAACATTGTTACTGTGACCAGAGGCTCAGCCAGCCTAGGCAGGAAATTGCAACAGAAGCCTCTGGTTTGCTCTAGTTCCGTGGCTGCCAGCCTCCATCTTGGCTGGGTTAATTTGCATATAGCCACTCTGATTGGCTGGGAGGTGTGCCTTGGCTGGTGGGTGCGGCTTAGGTGTCTCGGGGTGATGGCCAATTTGCATATTACTCTTTTATTAGATTAGATGATACCTTGTGAACTAACATTGTCTTCTCAATAATATCGATTACTTGAAGACTTTGGCCATTTATCATGCTCAGTACCAGTTCAAAACTTCAACGCTGATGAATTAACTTTTAAAGAGTATTTATACAGGGCTTATCATATTACTATCTCTATACAATTAAAACTAAAATACAATAAAGAACTTTTAAAGGTAATGGATATTTTTATGGCATAGAATGCAGTGATGGCTTCATGAGTGTATTATGTCCAAACTCATCAATATGCACAGCTTTTGTATGTCAATCATAGCTAACTAAAGTGGTTTAAAAATAATCAGGAACTATATAACATACCCCAAAATATTAAGGCTAAAACGGAGCAAGAATAGAAACATTGAGCACAAACCGTGTAAGGAAAAGGCTTCATGTAAGCACTGAGAAGTCAGACTCCACCTCCAGTTTGGTTCAGTAAGTGCCAATGAAAATAGAAAAAGGGACCATTTTCAGGAGTAATATTTGCCTATTCTGCCAGACTGGGATCCACAGTTTTAACTTCTAATGTCACTGAGACTTAACTCTTTCAGAAATGTCTCCTTGGCAACCTCTTTAATGGTTCTTTTGTCAAAACATACAAGATGAGAAAGGAATTATTTGAGCACACACTATGATATAAACAGATTAATTCTTAATTAAAGATAGATACACACATGTTATATGGGTAAGTAATACAAAACGCAATTGATGCACACCATATGACTATGACATTAATTATAATTAATGGACCAAGAAAAACCCTTATCCACCATCCAAATGGGTGATCTCCCTATCTTCTTTCATCAGATGATGCCATATCATTATTACTTCTCTTAGTCCCAGGTCATTCCATGCCACATGGTGATGCATAGGACTGACCATTTCATTATATCAAGTCTGATATACCAATTACCTAGCATCTCAGTCCTTCCTCCTCTTCCTTCTCCTTCACTTCCCTGCCTCCCTTTCATCTCCTCTTCCTTCTTCTGGCAATAGCTTCTTTTCTTTGCTATGGCTGTGGTATGAATGACATTAGAAATTCTCATTTGGACAGTAATTAAGTCTTTTTCAAGAAAAGTGATATATGATAAAAAGTAATCATCATCCTTCAAAAATCCATTATCGTTATTACTATACTTGTTTATGCTTAATTCCATGTGTATAGGCATAACTCTAGACATTGCAAACAATGGTTAATTTCACATCTATGAAGCTAAAATGATCATACAATGCATACAAAACTTGATCCATTTTGCACATTTTGAGACATAAAGACTTAACACAGAAGTATGTCATTCTTTTATTCTTCCCTTTTTGGTTTCACGTTTTGCATTCTGACTTGCAACTCTTCTAATCGCTCCAGCTCCGGAGTGATACAATGCATTAAAGTGGCTTTTATGATTGATTAAATGCTCCAGTTCTGTTACTACATTTAATCAATGGCAGCAACACAACACATCTTCATTGGCTACAAGGCATTACAGATTAAACCTCACATGTTTTAGCTATTTCAGAACACATTATAATTTTTATAACTACAGTATTTTTAGATCTTCAGAGAGTGACAATTACTTCTAGGAAAATAGCATGTTCATTTTAATTATATTTAATTAGAATGCTCAACATTATTGCAAAGTACATTTCACTAATACCTTGCCTTTGCAAAGACTGTAATAATGTTGATTCCACATTTATTTCAATAGTTTGGGGATGACTCTCAGAGTAAATGGTCATTAGAGAAAACCTGACAGTCCAGCCACCAGATACAAAATTTTCAAGACCTGGAGAGTTTATGCAGAGAATGTTTATCCATTTAAATCTTCCAAGACAGGCTAATTTTCCATGTTTCTGGTGACAAGAATATGTGTTCTCCCCTGGGGGGCATGGCTCAGTGGTTGAGCATCTACCTATAAACAGGAGGTCATGGTTTAATTCCCCAGTCAGGGCACATGCCTGGGTTGCATGCTGGATTCCCAGTAGGGGCATGCAGGAGGCAGCTGATTAATGATTCTCTCTCATCGTTGATGCTTCTATCTCTTCCCCTCTCCCTGAAATCAGTAAAAATATATTTAAAAAAATAAAATTATAATTAATAAAAGAATACTTGTTCTCATATATATTTTTCTAGAATGAAGGACATCACGTTTTTATGCTGCTTTCACTTTGCCTTCTGGATGGTCACTAATACAAATGCACTCTTCCTTCTCATGGCAGGTTTTCCAAATCTAGGAAATAGCATCCACATTTCTCTTCTTCACACTTAACATGGTTGTTTGAGGCACCGCATGTGCCTAGTCACACTCTGAACCATCATGTTCCCTCTCACACTGTAGTACCCACCTGTGTGTCCTGTCTCAGTAAAAGAAGCACAAATGCACCTCACTTCACAGGAAATCAGAACACTATCTTAATTAATGAAGCCCCATATTACGTGCTTAATGTGTTAATATTTTTTCTTATTAAGTTCCTTGATAGGTGAGGAGGAATGAGTTTCCAAATAATAAATTGCCTAAATGTGCCAAATGACAGTAGAAATGTCATTTCCATTCTCCCTCCCATGAACTCTTGCTTAGTGGCCTCCTGAGGGTAATAACAATAAAACAAAGTTAAGGATAAAGTTGGGGAAGAACTTAGCAGATGTTTAGCCTATTTGAGCCAGGGGACATACTCTCCTACCAAGGCTCCAAACAGCCTTTAAACTGCAATAAAATAAACCTTGTTATTGTAGCTGAAGGAATCACCTGAATTATTGCCCTTGCAGGCATTAGGAATTAGAATATGCATCAATCTATTCTGTGGCCTTGAGAGCAATTCTAACTCAATCTTCCAGAGCAGAGGTGAGAGGGAAAGACTGAAAATCGTTATATCCAGCAAATCTCCATCTCTCTTTCTACACACTAAGGTGTCCTTCACACAAAACATGGCTTCTGGACGAATTGCTTACACTGAAGAATAAATTATGTCTCACAAAGCCAAGCAATCTGTTCCTTTGTAGACAGAGAATTGCTCCTCTTTCTCCAAAAAGAGAGTTCTAGTGATGGTCTGATCTGCACTAGCTGGGGTGATCAAACACGTGATGGGGGAGGACAGACCCAGTTGGTACCAGCTATTCTTAAATATTAACAAAAGGCCCTTTATCTTCAAAGATGTCCGTATTTGAACAATAAATTATATGGTCATTTGATAACAGTATATCACATTTAAATCAGCTTGTTGGAAGTCCCACGTGCAGGTCTTGTCACCCAATGAGCCCCTTTTGAAGGACAGGGTGATCATAATACAACCCCCATTTGGCATAGGAGAGAGTGACACCCAACATCATACAACTTGGTTATATCAGGACCAGCTATAGAACTCAAGTCTCCTGAGTCTTATTTCCTAGGAAATATTGTAGGGGGCCATTTATTTTTCTCTCCCTCCTTCAGCCAGTCTGTAGGGGAGAGAAAGGCATCTAGGAGGCCTTGTTTTTCTCTCTGTGCTCACTGGTTTGCTGAGCTCTTTCTTCTTTTGGATGAAAGTGATAGTGTGATGACTTTCATAAGAAACATAAGCTAAGTTTATTTTTTCTGCTGCTTCATAAAGTATCATTTGCTTTATCTTTTCTAAAGTAATAAATAAATGCTTACTAAAGAACAGTTGGAGGATGCAGAAAATGTGAAGAGACGTGTTCAGCCTCGGAATATGGCAGATGGAAAGTCTATAAAGAAAAGAGTCAAAGTTTTGTTTAGAATCATACCTCCACTCTGTTGGCTCTTTCCAGAATGTCCTTCCTATATTTCTCCATTAATTTATATTTTCACATGTTCTTAAGGCCTGTCTGAAACTGTCCCTAAGAGCCCTGGTCTGCATTAACCCCTAACAATCGCTCTTGCTCCATTGAGTCTCAACCGCTTATTTCACACATTATATACTCATTTATGACTTCCTACTTCTCATTTTAGTGCAAAACTTTCTCTCCAACTAGACTCACACCTTTCCATGGAATAGGATCATGTCTTATCACTCTTCATATACTTGGCACTTTTTCTACACATGCATGGTAAGAGGTTAAGAGCTATATATCTTTCGAATTGCAGTTCATGACAGTGATGACCGTGACAGCGATGCTACTATCAAAAAGGTTTCAAATGATGGTTTGCACATATCCTTCACTTTGTTTTATTATTAGCCTTGATCACATATCTTAAAGGACTTTTAAATCCTGTAAATAATATCTATGTCCCCTCATAGAAAATTACATTCAGGCTTAGAGCTTCTCAGATAGAGAAAGATGTTGACAAATTGCTGCAAATTCAGCAGAGGGTTGCTGGATTGATTAAGGGGATGCAGGGCTTGATTTATGAGCAAACATTAAAAGAACTAAATATGTATAGCTAGGCTCCGCATTCAGAATGGGCCTGGGGGATCTGATAACTGTGTATTAGTAGCCAGAGGGTGAAAATAGCATTTCAAGAAGAACCACTTAAATTAGGGGAAAGGGCCCTTGGTGACACTCACCAGGGATTTTAATTCTGGGGAATGAATGCCCTGAAAAATGAATTCAGTGGTTCTCAAACTTTTATGCACATGCAAATCACCTAGGGATCTTGTTTAAAGTGCAGATTCTAATTCAGTGGGCCTGAGAATACACATTTCTAGCAAGTGGTCCAGAGACTGAACATACTTAGTCAAGCCTTTTCTCTTTTAGAATTGTATGACTCTGTTGAATTACAGAGTTAAATAAGCCTCAAAAATGTTATAGTTAGACTAAATAAAGTATTCAGGGAACCGAGAGAGAGAGAGCTGGGGCACAAATCAGAGAAGCAGACCAGGAAGATGAGCTGTCGCCCCGTGTTCCTTGGCCTTCTCTGGCATCCATACAGGGCTGCTCTGTGATTAGCTATCCAGTTCAGCGCTTCTCCCACATTCATCTTCCCACTTGTGCCAAATGACAGCAAAGAAAGAAAGCATATCTACCTCTAAGTTATATTTGTAGGTTCCTAGAAAGTTCTTTTTGCTTCTAAAATAACTTCCTTACTTTCTTATTAATGTCTGGAATTCTATAGCTGGTACTTTATCCCTTTAGCTTAAAACTCCCATCTCTTTTTAGTGGAAGCCCCATCAATCATGTGTACCTTGGTGTGAATGGCTTTTCATTCTTTCCTGGGAGATTATCATAGAGGGCAATACATTATAAGGATGTTGAGTAATGAGGAAGTAGACAAGGATGGGGAAGACGAAGACAACCCACCCATTTCACACATAAAAATGAGGTCCAAAGGTGAGAGGCTACTTTTCCAAGGTCTCCTACGTCTTTGTTGCTTGCATCCAGATTTCCAGCTTTGCAGACCAGCATTCTTTCTAGTTCATCAAATCTCCCACTTCTCTCTCCTAGAAATATGCATAGCTCAGATCTGCATCTGTTTCAGGCTGTAAGCACAACAGAGGGGCTTCCCTCAGCCCTTAGGAACAAGCCACCAATGAACAATTTTTCTCGCCAAAATATGCTGATCAGATAACTTAAAGATAATGTATCCCTAATCAGATATAAGCCCTAAACATGTGAGTTTCAATTTCTTTATTATAACCAAAGCAATTAGGATGAAAATTGGGAAGGTGAGCCCAGCTGTTTCCTAGTAAACAAATAGCTCAAAGAGATTTTAAGTCACTAATTACTAAAAGACATATAATCGCACCTCTGTACATATGATCTAATGAACACAGTAAGGTCCCTGGCCCCAACCACATCCCATCCCCCCAGGTACTGCAGGTTTCTATCCATGTGATAACCTGAGGAATTATATCTCCTACTGTCCTTAGTTTTCATAGACCACACAGCTCTTTTATGTATTATCTTTTAAGTTAATTATCACAATAATCACTAAGAAATTTATATTATTACCATCTCCTATTTTTAGGTTGAAGATAGTCATTCACAAGTTAATGTTATACCTAACATCGAACTTAACTGAAATTTGGATTCTCGCTTTGAACTTCAAATTTCATGTTATTTTCTCAACAATATATCTCCTTGGTCAAGACAATTATTTCAGTCTCAGGATAAGACAAGTTCAGAACTTGTTGCTTTTACCTTAAAAAATGGACTTCAGTGAGGCATAATAAAATACTGATTTTATATTTTCTTCCATGATTTTTATGATTTTCTTCCATTTTTCTAGCCTGCCTCCCACCTTGAGAGAGCAAATGATGGCAAAGCTTCAATTAACTAGAACTGAAGTAACCGAACTGACAAACAGAATTTTCTTCAACTCAATGAGTTAAGTAAGAGAAAGAAGCAGCAGGCAAGAAAGCCAATGGAGTAATTTTTACTTTAAAAATCCAGTGTAAGTCCTTGGGTCAGTATAGATTCAGTCTGAACTCCTCATTTTCCGCCTTTACCTTTAGTACAGAACACAGAGAATTCATAGCCATTAAGACGTCGCCAAGGCTCTTTAAGATCCCCAGTTTGCTGAGACAAAATCAATTGTGTTCAATATGCTCTCCTTCCTGAGACATAAAACAATTGTGGACACAAAGACAATGCCCAGAAAGAAAGTTTGACAAAATGTGTTAATTTGGTTTAGATTCTTTATTCCCCATGTGATATAACTGTCCCTACAGGACAGCCTGTCCCAAAATAATACTATAAACTTACTGCCATTTTAATTTTTTTTCTAACTTGACTATCTGAACTGAAAATACCAGAGTATTCCCAACCACTTTCATTGGTATAATCCTTTGGATCAATGACACAAAGCCTAGTCATTTAAGGACCATCTCCTACTCTACTTAGCTCTGTATACTAGTAAATAATATCAACCTCTTTCCAGTGATCTTGAATCTGCAGGGTCAAGAACAGGTGGACTGGCAAGGAGGAGCACATGTTTTTCTGTACAGTTTTTCTTTTTTATATACATATTTTTCTATATATATGATAAGACTTTAATTTTTAAAGTAAGTAGTGATCATTTTTGTGGTTATTATATACTAGAGGCCCAGTGTATGGATTTGTGCACATTGAAAGGAAATTAATTAAAAGAAATATTTTAATAATATTGCTATTTGCCCTTTCTCTGTAATAGAAGTGTCAACTAAATTCATGATCAACAATGACAGTTGAAACACATGTGTGCGATTGGTGTCAGTGAGAGCTTTATTTATATATAGATAAACTTGCTTAATTAGACCTGCTTTCTGATATAGCTATACTTTTTCTAACCCAGTGAAGCACCCCAACTTCTCTTTCAGGTAATTGTCAGCAACATAGCAGTAAATATCAACTTGAAGCAGATTATTATTATAGGTCATGCAGAGAAAACTAAGGGTAAAATATTTAACCCAGCAGTGTCTGACTATATTCTGCACAGTGAGAAAACCTGAACTTATTTTCATAGTCCACCATTTCTTACTTCTTTTCAGTCACATCAAGTTTCTAAACTTTCTAAGTCTCCATTTCCCAGCTAATGAAAAGAAAATAGGATTCCACCAAGTCTCCTATCTACCTATTCCAGCACTTCTGTGAGATCAAATAAGATTAGGCACTGGAAAACGTTTTACAGACCTTTGGTTAAAGTGTAAAATGTTTGCACCTGGCTATAAAGCATGTTCCTGGGCTGAAGAAATTGCAAGGAGGGTAGTCACTAAGGAGAAAAAGCCAGGCATTGCTACATGATGTCATTACCCAGTGTCCACAACAACTGTTTCTGGGCTGGGCTGGAGCCACATTTAGCTCCATGGCATCTCCACAGCGTTGGCTGCAATTTGGTGAGCTGACACTTTGGGGTGGTGGCGAGGCCTATGTCCCACTTGGGGAAAGCCAAGCTTTGTCCAGGGTGCCATTTCTCTATGCACGTCATGGCAGCTCCTGCATTGAGTGTGTGCCCCCTGGTAGTCAGTGTGCATCATAGCAATCAGTTGGACAGTCAGAGGGACACTTAGCATATTAGCCTTTTATATACATAGATCTTAGTTGCCCTACTTTACATTGAGGTGCCTCCAAATAAACAGAACTTTCCTAATTAGAAAGTAAAAAATAAAACCAGGATTGTGGCATAGGTTAAATGCAGTTCTAAACCTACCTACACTAAGCACACTGGGAAAAGTGACATAAAAATGGGTGGCCAGGACCAGATATAAAGATAGCCAAGCAAAGATACTAAATTTGAGAATGAAAATGAGACAGTCAAGACCATGTGAAAACACCAAGCCAAAAGTCACAAAGAAGTGGAGGAGGAGGAAGAGGAAGAGGAGGAGGAGGAGGAGGAGGAGGAGGAGGAGGAGGAGGGAGAATTCCAAACATGCAAAAATGGCTTAAATTAGAATGATAGTCAACACTAAGTGTTGGCAAGGATTTAAGTAATAGGAACTCTCACATATTGCCTACAATAAGGTAAAAAGTTATAACCAAGTTGGAAGACTATTTGGTAGTATCTACTACACTAAACATTAAACCCTATTTTTAGGTATGTACCCAAAAGGTACAAATACATTTGACAACCAAAAATCATGCTAGCTTTATATCTTCATAATAGCTTTATTTAAAATAACCAAAATCAGAAAGTTGATCAACAATAAAATGGACAAATTAATTGCAGTATACCTGTACAACAGGGTATTATATAACAATAAAAAATTACTAACTGAGCCCAATCCCATTTGGCTCAGTGGATAGAGCATCAGCCTACAGACTGAAGGATCGCAGGTTCGATTCCGGTCAAGGGAATGTACCTTGGTTGCGGGCATATCCCCGGTAGTGGGTGTGCAATAGGCAACTGATTGATGTTACTCTCTCATCGATGTTTCTAACTCCCTATCCCTCTCCTTTCCTCTCTGTAAAAAATCAATAAAATACATTTTTTTAAAAATTACTAACTGATACATTCAACAACATGGATAACTTTCATAGATAGTGAGGAGACAGAAAGAAGCTAGATAGATAGAGGTGGAGTCATGGGAGGAGGAAGTAAACCAGGAACCCAAGTAAGTGGAGTTACTAAGATACCCCAACTGGGTGGGAGAAATAAGGGCTTGCACAGGAGGCACAAGCTTTAAAATAAATGGATATTACTAAGACAGGCATCTTTCAGATAACCAATCACAAGGTAGTAAGGCATATAAACCAATCCCAAGGATGTTGCTAAGACAAATTTCTTTTCAAAGACCAGTCAGGAACTAACAAGCAGATATTTAAAAAAAAATGCTCGTGCTTCCTCCTCCTCCTCCTCCTCTTCCCCCTGCACACTAGGTTCTTGGGTTGATGGCAGATGTGCTGCCCTGTGCCCACGTGGCTTTTGCCCATGTGGGCCTCCACACATGGACTATTAGACTTTAATTATCTTGGATACTAAACTACTTCTGACTATAACATGGAAAGGAAGCTCTGGAAACTGGCCTACTCCTGGAACCCCAGCTACACTTTTTCCAGGACTGGCTTCTCTCAATAAACTTTGATTTCACTAACTATTTTTGTCCACGACTTCATTCTTTGATTTTGAGAGACAATCAAATTTGGGCTTAAAACCACTACATTTTGGTTTCAATAAGATAATGAATGAAAGACACAAGACACAAAAGATGAATAATATATAATTTCATTGATGAAAGAGGCCAGAGTAGTGTTTATGGGGCAGGGATTGGGGTAGGGTGAGAGGGCTAGCAACTGGGAAGGAACATGAGCCTTCTGGGCCTAGAAATATTCTATATCTTATATCTTCTGGATAGTATATGCTGAGTCTAAATATATATATATACACACAAACATATATATATATATATATATATATATATATATATATATATATATATATTTCATTACATTCCACTTATGATACTTATGATGTTAGTGTACTTTACTATGCGTACTATTGAGACCAGTACATGTAACCTCAAGATAATCCTGTAATGGCATATTGATTATCTAGAATGAAAATCACCTGAGAAGCAACAGGAATGGAAGGAGCTCTCTGACTCTTTGTCTCTCTAAATGCAGGAAATAAATCTCCATGTGATTGGTGCCCTATCTGCTCCTGAGAGCTTAGAGACAACCTTCTCACAAGAGTTAAAAACTCCAGAGTCCAAAAGCCTGTATAAGCCAGCCTTGTACCTCCTTTGCTAACTTACTACTCAAGCCCAAAGCTTGCTTAGGTTCCTTTCTCATGGGCACTAACTTCCTTTGTCCTGTCAATTTCTCATAAATTTATTGTTTCTTCATCTAAAAAGTATAAGGAGGTGCCTAGTGTGATCCTTTCTTTCAGCTTCATTTTATGATCTGAGCATTATATTGTGATTCTCCCATGCACACATATTAAATTGCTTTTTCTCCTATTAATCTAGTCGGGTGTCAACTTATTATCAGTCCAGCTGTAAGAACTAAAGAAGCATAGAAGGGGGAAATCAATCACTTCCTGGACAATACCACACAGGGTTACTCCGCAATTTTAAAAAAGATGCTGACGGTAAATAATTCCAAACACGGGAACTGAATAGAATCACACTCACTTCCCATCTTTGTTTGGGGCTTTCTTTGAAGGCCCAAATCCTGATTTAATAATTTCAATTCCCTTAAAGATAAAGACCCCAGTCACAATGCCTGGAAACAAATGCTTCAGCACACTCCCAATCCTTAAATTATCCTCATCAGATGGCATTTGGCTAATGAGCCAGATTTTTCACAGAAACCAAGTGTCTATCAGATGAATGCCCACTGGCCAATGAGCAAGGCTGCAGTAATTGTCTTCCTTATGGATATTATGCATATGTATAACTTTCATCACCAATGCAATTTTTTTTTTACTTACTTAATCTCCATTTCCCTATTTTATAATTGTAAAATTTGGTAATTTGCCATGGGAATTTGGAATACTTGTAAAAATGAATAATGTTCCATTATATTGTAATCACCTCTTATGTGGGTTTTTATTTCTCATCTGTGGATTGCTAGTTTATTAAAAATTAGCCTGGAAGAAAATTAAAAATCCTTAAAAAGCGAGGTGCTGGAATAAGATGTTTTTGGTGTGTATGTGTGTGTGTGTGTGTGTGTGTGTTTTAAGCCTTTTTTAGTGTAGTACAAATCTACTACCAACTTTAGGTGAAACTGAACTGACAATGGTTGTGCTTTAATGCTGGGCAGGTTAGCAGATTGAATAAACAAGTGTTGGAGAATAGACATAGCTTGACTATTTTCTTACTATGGGAAAATTACTCAACTAGAGAGATCACAATAATATTCGGATACTGGTGTTACTTAAAATATGCTGTTAATTAAGGTGCCATCAATTCAAAACAATACTAGGATCATCCTAACAATAATTCTGAATTGTTAATATCTGACAACCAGCAGTATCTTCAATTATGTTTTTAAAAGAGAGAAATTATTTTCATCATAAACTGCATTTTAGAACAGTTTTCTCAATGATCGGTCCCATAAAATAGCAGTGTCTCTTTCAAGTAAAAAGCCTGCTTAGGCCAGATTCCTGTTGCCTTGTTATTAAAAACACACAACATCTGAGTGTGGGTTTGAAATGTATGATTGGGTGTGAATGCTGGCTCTCCTGTATACTTGCTATTAGATCTAGGCCAAGTTCTTCACCTATGCAAGCCACACTTTATAATCTACAAAATGTAGATGGAATTTTCCTCCTAAGATCTTATGATAATTAAATGTTATTAAATATAAAATGCTCAATACATTTATTACTAGAGTTGAGGTAATAATGTAGAGAGAGCCCTGACCGGTTTGGCTCAGTGGATAGAAAGTAGGCCTGTGGACTCAATGCTTCCAGGTTTGATTCTGGTGAAGGGCATGTACTTTGGTTGCGGGCACATCCCCAGTGGGGAGTGTGCAGGAGGCAGCTGATCAATGTTTCTCGCTCATCGATATTTCTAGCTCTCTATCCCTTTCCCTTCCTCTCTGTAAAAAAAATCAATT
>PVJC01011307.1:0-41863 GCA_004026665.1 Murina feae
AAAAATGTCAAAACAAGCTACAGCCCTAGCCAGTTTGGCTCAATGGATAGAGCATCAGCCTGTGGGCCAAAGGGTCCCAGGTTCGATTCCAGTCTGGTTGCAGGCTCCTCTCTGGCCAGGCCCTGGTCATGGTGCATGCAGGAAGCAACCAATCGATGTGTTTCTCTCACATCGATGTTTCTCTATGTCTTTCCCTCTTTTTTCCATTCTCTCTAAAATTCAATGGAAAAATATCCTCAGGTGAGCATGTTTTTCTTATAAAAAAGAAAGCAAGACAAGTTATAGAGTGAGAGAAAGTATTTGCAAATCACCTATCCAACAACATATTTGCATCTAAATTATATAATTTGGGATTCTCCATAGTAAAAAACAACTCAGTTTGAAAATTAACAAAAGGTAGACATCTTACTGAATAGAATAAACAGAACAAACAGCAAACTCACTCAGAAAAAAAAAATCTACATCATTAACCATTCTGGAAATGCAAATTAGAGCCACAGTAAATTAGGATTATACTCTTATATGTATGACAAAAAGTAAAAAATCCTGACACCTCTGAGTATTTTCAAAATTGGATCACTCATACTTACACTATGGAGTGTAAAAATGGGATAGTCCATTCCAAAAAATAATTTTATAGGATTTCTTTTTTTGTTCATTAAGCTGAACATGGATTTACCATAGCACAGCAGCTGTACTCCTGAGCATTTATCTCAGATAAATGAAGACTATATTCAAACAAAAACCTTCTCACAAATGTTTATAGCAATTTTATAGTAAGAGCAAACCTTGAAAGTGATTCAGATGTACTTGACTGAGTTAATCATTAGATAAACTGATATATCCATAGCACAGAGTACTGCTTAATAATAAAAATGAATAATCTGTTGATTGTTCCAACAACCTGGAAAAATCTCCAAAGAATTATGCCGAGTGAAAGAAGCCAATCCCCCAAAGATTACATAATCTATAATTCTACTTATATAATCATCTTGAAATGATAAATTATAGAAATACAATGCTAGTAGTTGTCAGGAATTAAGTAGAAGAAGTGTGGGAAGAGAAATAGATGTGACTTTAAAAAGTCAAAAGCAGCCCTAACCGGTTTGGCTCAGTGAATAGAGCGTTGGCTTGTGGACTCAAGGGTCCCAGGTTCAATTCCAGTTAAGGGCATGTACCTTGGTTGTGGGCATATCCCCAGTGGAGAGTGTGCAGGAGGCAGCTCATCGATGTTTCTCTCTCATTGATGTTTCTAACTCTCTATCCTTCTCCCTTCCTGTCTGTAAAAAATCAACAAAATATATTTTTTAAAAAGTCAAAAGCATTATGGTGGTATAGTATCTTGACTGTGCTAAAATCAATATCCTGATTTTGATATTACATTAAAGCTTATTAATATGTTAGCATTATGGAAATCTGGATAAAGTGTTCATAGCATCTGTCTGTATTTTTCTTATACTACCTTACCAGTTTGTTTTTATTTTTGATTGATTTGAGAGAGGAAAGAAGAAAGAGAGAGACAGAAAAGAAACAATGATTTTTATTCTACTTCCATTTATTTATGAATTTAGTGGTTGATTCTTGTATGTGCCCAGACCTGAGATTGAACCCACAACCTTGCTGTATGAAAATGATGCTCTAATCAACTGAGCTACCTGGCCATGGCTGACCAGTTTATTTTTAAAAAGTTATATATATATTGGGGGCCCAGTTCATAAACATTTGTGCATTTGGGGGGGTCCCTTAGCCCGACCTGTGGCCTCTCCCAGTCTGGGACCCCTTGGGGGATGTCCACCTGATGGCATGCCTGACCAGCCTGAGTGAGAGGCTGGTGGCTGTTTGCAGGCTGGCCAAGCCCCCCAGTGGAGACTCTCACCCCATGGGGATGTGGCCAGCCTGGGTGAGGGGTTGAGGGCCATTTTCTGGCTGCCCATAGCTTCCATTGACCCAAAGTCCCAGCGAGGCTGGCTGGAATCAGGTTTCTGGGGTTTATTTATCTTCTATAATTGAAACGTTGTTGCCTTGACTAAGCCTCCTGTTTGCTTCAGCTCTGTGGCTTCTATAATTGAAACATTGTTGCTGTGAGTGGAGGGTGCAACCTAGGCAGGCAGTTTCAGCTCCATTGCTGGTGCAACGGAAGCCTCCTGTTTGTTCTAGCTCCATGGCTGCTGGCCTCCATCTTGGCTGGGTTAATTTGCATATAGCCATTCTGATTGACTGGTGGGTGTGGCTTAGCTGGTGGGCATGGCTTAGGTGTCTCAGAGTGATGGTTAATTTGCATATTACTCTTTTATTAGATTAGATGGCAACAAACACCATTCTATTTAAAAAATAGCAGAAGAACTGAATAGATACTTTTCTGGGGAAGGGTGTCTAAATGGTCAACAGATGTTTGAAAAGATGTTCACCAACACTAATCATCAGGGAAATGCTAATATCACCTCACACCTGTTCGGATGTGGAGAAAAGGGAACCCTGTGCACTGTTGATGAGGATGTAGATTGATACTATCACTGTGGAAAACCGTGTGGAGCTCCCTCAAAATTAAAAATAAAATCACCATATCGTTCAGCAATCCCAATTCTGGATCCAAGTCCAAAGGAAACGAAATCAGGATCTGTGCACTCCCATGCTCTTTACAGCATTATTCACAATAGTCAAACTATGGAAACAACCCAAATGGCCCTCTGCAGGTAGATGCATAAAGAAGATGGAATATCACTTCCACAAGAAATAAGGAAATCCTGACATTTACAGCAGCATGGATGGACTTTGACGATATTATGCTAAGTAAAGTCAGACAGAGAAAGATAAATACTGTATGCCTTTCTTATGTGTAAAATCTTAAAAACCAAAATACCAAAGTAATAGAAACAGTAAAATGGTGTTTTCTGGGAGCCGGGGAATGGGAAGGTGATTGTAATAGGGTATAAACTTGTAATTATAAGATGAATAAGTTCTAAGTATCTAATGTACAGAATAGTGCTTCTTATTGTTAAAATACAGTACTTTATGGTTGAAAGTTGCTTAGAGATTAGATGTTAAATGTTCTAAATACAAAAAATAAATGATGGAGGTGCTATCTAATGCTATGGTCATAATCATTTTGCAATATATGTGGATCAAATCAACATACTTTATCCTCACACTTGCACAGTGTTGCATGTCAGTTATATCTCAATAAAGCTTTAGGGGAGGATATATGGTTTTCCAGGGACAAAAAGTCTGGGTATTAAATATATTAATTGTGTGAATTTCAATATCCATTTATATAATAAAACAGATGATGTCAAATTTTCATTTTTGAAGATTAGAGATAGTATTAAAAAACACTAGAACAATCTCTACAATATAATGACCTCTAATTAAAACTGATTCTTATAAGTTTTCCTAATTTTTATCAGGAGTTATTTCTATACAAGAAAATATATCAGATTGGACAGAAACTAATAAAAAATGACATCTCCCTATTTTATATTACAAAAAGTATTTCATATTACTTACATCATATTACAATTCTGGCTGTTTAGACAGGTTGTCATATTTGAGAAAAATATGTAAAAATATTAAAGTTGGACATATGTTGGCTTGTTTTCTTTTTCTAAATAAAGACAGAAAAATTTCAGAATGTAAGAAAAAATTACTAAATGCAAAAGAAACTATTCCAGAGTTTGTTTTGGCAAAACCAAACACCTTTTCACATGCTAACAAAAGAAGGAATTATATTACAAAGCTTTGGGGGATGGGAGATAAGGAGCTTGTTAGTTTATAATATCCCAAATCACCATTATATGTGAAGAATGCTCAATGTCATTTGCAGATATGGAATAATTTTGAAAGATCACTCTTCTTTTACATTTACTAAATAACCTGTGTTCTTTGATCTTCAAACCATATTTGATCATGTTCTTAGTACAGAAGTGAAATTAATCACAGAGACCTATAAAATTCCACTTACTTAAAATTATGCATGCATATGTTTTTACATAGATGCATATTGTAAGAATAGTTTATGCATGTCATAGACATATATACATATTTATATATATATATGGTCATTACAGATTATGTGTGCTATAAAACATACCCTAAATTGAAAAACAATTTAATATAATAACTGGAAAAATGTGGGGATGCAGGGAGCATATTGAGAGAGTACAGCACTGTTTTCCTTGATTGTCCTCATGAAACAGGAAATCAAGTGACCAGGACAGCAAGAAGTCTAAGCCAAGTATTGAACATCTTTTTTGGTCAAGGACCAGATATTAATATTTTGTGGACCACATGCAGTAATTTTTTCTTATTTCAATTGTTTTAAAATGTAAGTAAATTATTCCCTAGCTTAAGGGCCATATGAAAACATCTGATTGGCCACATTTTTTTTTCTGTGGACTGAATATTTCTTTACCCAGATTCTAGATTTCTCAAGTGCAAATGTTTGGATAGTAACTGGAGGATACGATTAGGACTCTGTAAGAAGTTAAGTATAGGATTAATGGAGAGTGAGAACCTAACAACTTGAACTTTTATTATATCTAGCAAGGGTAGGTTAATTACTAAAATAAGAGGCCTCAAAATTTCTAAATTATCAGTTTAATTTTAATCATCTATTTTATTATTTAGTATTATTCCATATTAAATCCTCTCTTTTTTTATAACACTGTTTTTATTGATTTACTGAGGACATATTAAAAGAGGTGACCTTCAAAAGATAAAAACCATTTTTATTATAAATATTGACTTAAGAACATATAATAACAGTAAATATTTGACTTTTTAATTATTTATATCTAAGGTGAATTAAGAATTATTTTCTTTTTAAACTTGATAAATTATTCTATAAAAAAGATTCACTAAAACTTGTTTGAATAAGCAATGAATGTGAGAAGTGAATAAAATTTATTTGAATTCAAATTAAAATAGAGCCTATAAGAGTTGGTACTATATATGCTGACTTTTTGTGTTTTAAAATAGAAAAAAAGCAATTTTTGCTAATGAAATTTCAAACTGACCTTAAAAACTTTTACAAATAGAATATACAAATAATCAAGTATCTACACTAATAAAAGAGAAACATGCAATTTGACCTCACCTCCACTACACCCACAAGCCACACCCACCAGCCAATCAGAGCAACTATATGCAAATTAACCCAACCAAGATGGCAACTGGCAGCAACGGGGCTGGAGCGAGGAGGAGGCTTGGGTTGCCTCCAGCGATGGAGGAAGCCAAGTTTTCCATCTGCACTGGCCAGCCTGGGCCTCTGCTCAAAGCAACAAAGTTTCACCTATAGAAGATAAATAAACCCCAGATACCTGATTCCAGCCAGCCTTGCTGGGAGTTTGGGTTGCTGGGAGCTTGGCCAGCCTGCAAACAGCCATCAGCCCCTCACCCAGGATGGCCACACCAACATGGGGTGAGAGTTCCCACTGGAGAGCTTGTCCAGCCTGCAAACAGCTATCAACCACTCATCCAGGTTGGCCAGGCACCCCAGCAGGGACCCCCACCCTGAAGGGACTGTGGTCAGCCTGAAAACGGCCCTCAATCCCTCACCCAGGGTGGCTAGTCACCACAGAGGGACCCCCACCCTGATCTGGGACACCCTTCAGGGCAAACCAGCTGGCCCCCACCCATGCACCAAGCCTCTATCCTATATAATAAAAGGGTAATATGCAAATTGACCCTAACAGCAGAACAACTGAGAACGACTGGTCACTATGATACACGCTGACCACCAGGGGGCAGATGCTCAATGCAGGAGCTGCCCCCTGGTGGTCAGTGCACTCCCACGGGGGAGCTCTGCTTAGCCACAAGCCAGGCTGATGGCTGCCAGTAGAGTGGTGGTGGTGGGAACCTCTCCTGCCTCCTCAGCAGTGCTAAGGATGTCCGACTGCAGCTTAGTCCTGCTCCCTTCTGGCAAGTGGACATCCCTCAAGGGGTCCCAGACTGAGAGAGGGCACAGGCTAGTCTGAGAGATGCCCAAGTGCACAAGTTTTTGTGCACTGAGCCTCTAGTATGTATATAAAAGAATAAACAGAAATAGATCAAACAATCTGAATAGACAAATTTGGATATTGAAGGCAGTTCCAAACTGTCACTGATCTTTGTTAATTCTTGTTTTCCCTGACAAAAAAAAAGCAAAGAAAAAAAAAAGGAACTTCTGTCTTAACTAAGTTCAGGAACATGGGATTGGCTATATACTTTTCAGTTTATCTCCTGTTATGCTCTTTTTTGATTCTGCTCCTTTATATCTTCATTCTATTATTTGTCTGAAGACATGTTTATACCTGGCGCCTTGTATCAGTCAAGACCTAATATAGCATATTGGTGGATGAGGTTTTCAATTGCAGTTTAAGACTTCCCATCACCCCAATGAACAAATACCCTTACTAAGCAGAATTTATTTTATTGTATGTATTTAATCAAAATTCAAGAACCACAAAATATTTCCCAAAATTATAATTTTTTAAAGTAAATAAAAACATTGTATGAATTAATGTATAGTCAGAGTAAACGTGTATGAAAACATCAGGTCTATCTTATGTCTTCATAAACCTGGAACTACTTGTGCTCTATAAAAACCTTCCTGGGGCTTATTATTATTATTATTATTATTATTATTATTATTATTATTTGCTGTAAGCTTACAATGAAATAACTCCTCCACATTAGAAATCTCATGCTTTGAAAGTGCTTTCCTCCTATATGATACAACAGTAATTTGGAGACATTCTGAGACCATGCCATATTAACAGAGGGGAGAAGAGTAATCTTAAGCACTGTTTTCACAATTTTCTTGGCAGTAGACAAGTGGCCTTGGCCTCAGATGTTTCTGTAACCTTCTATTTCCCACGCCATGATCTCCTAACCTGTCACGGCATCTCTGCCTCTGACATGCAGTATCCATGGAACATCAGGTGCTGGGGGATGGATACTCAGCACGTTTTCAATTTGGACTGTCAGCAACCACAGTAATACAAGACACCAGTGACAGCACAGCAGACAACCTGACATTTATTTGTTCTTTTTTTCCTGTGCTACCATATAAAGTTGTAAAATTTTTATCAGTAAGAATGTCATCAGTCCTTACACAAGAGGGCCAAGTCAAAAGGGTGAGAACAGAATAAATAATTATTCTTGAGAACATTTGCATCACTCTCAACCATAGTGTTAAATTTTAACTATATCCTGCTTATACTTAGGCATCTCTATTTGCTAATGATGTTTTTCTATAGAAAAAAATTCCTGTATTATTGTCTGAAGATTGGCCTTCTGCAGTTTCACATTTAATATCAGTTCACAGACTCGTAGGCTATGGTCTGGGGCAGACATCTACTCTGATAGGCCCATTTGGACTTAATTTATTAGAGTCTTCCCTAATGAGAGCTGGAAGGCATTGAGTTGCATATATTGGTAGTGCAGATATTGGCCTTTCTACTCCTGGATTAAGTTGACAACCACAGGCATACTTCTTTCCAAGGGAACCTCTGCTACACATGCACACACTACACCCATATGTGTTAAATGAGACCTCTGACGAGAAAAAAATTAAAAGAATATTGTTCACTAGAGAATTCATATATAAATTCATATATGAATAGGAGTTCACTTTGAATTTTAAGTTTGTAACCCTTTTCATTTCAAACTTTAGACAATACTGAAATTCTCAACCAGCTATAAAAAAGTGATTTCTTGTAGTTGTTACAGATTCATAATTATATATATACTAGGGGCCCAGTGCACAAAAATTTGTGCACTTGGGGGGCGGGGGTCCCTCAGCCCAGCCTGTGCCCTCTCACAGTCTGGGATCCCCTCAGGGGATGTCCACCTGCTGGCGTGACTGGCCAGACTGGGCAAGGGGCTGATGGCTGTTTGCAGGCTGGCCAAGCCCCCACAGTGGGAACCCTCACCCCATTGGGGTGTGGCCAGCTTGGGTGACAGGCTGAGAGCTATTTTCAGGCTTTCAGGCTGCTCACAGCTTCCATTGACCCAACCTCCCAGCGAGGCTGGCTGGAATCAGGTTTCTGGGGTTAATTTATCTTCTATAATTGAAACTTTGTTACCTTGAGTGGAGGCCTAGGCAAGCATTGAAGCCTCCTGTTTGCTTCAGCTCCATTGCTTCTATAATTGAAACATTGTTGCCTACAGCAGAGGCCCAGCCAGCCTAGGCAGGCAGTTTCAATGGAAGCCTCTTGTTTGCTCTAGCTCTGTGGCTGCCAGCCTCCATCTTGGCTGGGTTAATTTTCATACAGCCACTCTGATTGGTTGGTGAGCGTGGCTTGGCTGTTGGGCATGGCTTAGGTGTCTCAGAGTGATGGTTAATTTGCATATTGCTCTTTTATTAGATTAGATATATATATACATATATATGTTAATATTTAAAAATAATTATTTATTCTATCTCTTATGGAAATTATCAATATCTTTACTGATAAAATGTTAATCTATTATGTTAAAGTAATAAATAGTACTACATTGCCTACAAAATTAAATATATATCTGTCTATATAATTCATCACAAACTGTGATCTTAATATTCTTCTTGATCTCTTCTTTCAATACTCTCCTATATATCTAATGTTGCTACAAAACTAGACTAGCTTTACGCTCTTTAATCTGCCTGAAGTGTCTTTCCAGTCTCCTTTATTTTCCCTAAATTCTGAAACTTACTTAAAATATGTTTTCCAAAAGTCTTTGGAACAGTTGACCTCTGGAATTGTGACTGGGAGAACTCTGTGGACCTTTGCCCTAATGAAACAGCTTTGTCTGGTGAAATCAGACAAATAAGTAAACAAACAACCTTTTAAAGTCCCTATTAATTGACCTAAGGGCATGCAACAAATTAAGGCGCATGTATTGAAGAAATTTTATTAAATCTAGTAAAACTAAGAGTCTGTGTTATTTGAGGCATGACCCCTCTGCCACAAAATGTGATGGAAGCTACATTCTAGGGAATAACTAAAAAATTCTCTCTTCTGACAGAAGGGAACCAGTTTATGACAGCATTATCTGCCCAGGCAAGTCAGGGAATTTGCATTTCTAATCTACTCAACTCCATGCTGGATAACAGGTAAGAGCAACTAAGGTTCAGGGACTTTCTTCCCCCATTCAGCTCCCACCTATAGGATGGAAACTCTATACTAGACACAGCAGGCCATGAAACTGAAATCCCAATTACTCTCTCTTCAGCTCATTTGTAGAGTAGAGGTGCCACACCCAGAGAAGCAAGCCCTGAACAGAAACCACCACTCCTGACCAGCTTATTGCTTATAAAGTAGGGACACAACTATGGATAAGTGGACCCTTGTCGCTGCACCCAACTCCTGAATAGTGCCTCAGAGATTTTCCCCAGAGAACAGGCAGGCCATCGAGGTACTGAAGCTCTCCCAGTGACCTGACTTTATTTAGGACAGAGTATAGGGAAGTTCCAACTTAAGGATGCTCTCAAAGACAGTGGAAATTTTGGTGACAAGCAACGAAGAATCAGGTAGCTCCATGTGAACAACAAACTAAAATGTGAGTAAGCCAGTTTAACAAGGAGAACCAGGGGTGGAAACAGCAAGAATAGCCATCCTGGATTCAGAACAAGTCTGTAAGATTGTCCACTAATACTGCCAATTCTGCACATATCAATTCATGTTAATGTGACTGTGGGAAATAGTAAATATTTTCACCAATTTAACCATTATTTTCTAAAATTACAATTATGTAATTATTGTTCCTATAAAATCAATAGATCTTTTACTTAGAGGAGACAATATAATACAAATTACTCATGTATCCCAAAATAAATCAACAAAAAGAAATACTTCTATAGCCATATATTAGATGAAAATATTAAAAAGAATCTAGGATATATTAGGAAAACATTTGAAAAAATTAAAACTTATACATTGAAAATTAAGATTTTTAAAATTATAGACATAAAATATGATAAAATAACTTATGTTGAAAGAGAATATATAAACTATATTTCCTATTTTAAATTATATTTGTTTAAATTTATATAAATGAAAGAAGTTATATACTGTTTTTAGTTGAAGATTTATAAATTGAAATGATGACTTATAGATGTTTTAGTTTTCAGTTTTGTTTTTATTTTATTTTATTTTTTAAAATTTTGTTTTATTGCTTAAAGTATTACAAAGAGTGTTAGATAAGTCTCCATTTTTTCCCCTTGACCTTCCCCCCTCCTCCCCTATTCCCCAGTGTCTTGTGTCCATTGATTATGCTTATCTGCATGCATACAAGTCCTTCAGTTGATCAGCTTTGTTTTTATTTTTAACAGTGGGGAAAATGTTTTTCAAGAGAAGTGATTATAATCAAATGGATGTTCTATATTTAGCAAGACTTAATATTATGGTTTTCATCTGACATAAAACATCTGGATGTGTTTACATTATATAAATAAGCAAAGCCTCCTGTTTCTTACTTTAGATAATAACATATAAATCTTAATTCACATAGCTTATACTTATTACAGGATGAGGAAAGTAAATCAAACAGTTTGGAGAATGAGATGTGCATTTGGAAAAGACATAGTGAAATGAGAATATTTCGCCCGGCCGGTGTGGCTCAGTGCTTGAGCATCAATCCATGTCACAGTTCAATTCCTGGTCAGAGCACATGCCAGGGCTGTGGGCTCAATCCCCAGTAGGGGGCATGCAGGAGGCAAATGATCAATGATTCTTTCTCATCATTGATGTTTCTCTTCCTCTCTCTCTCTTCCTCTCTCTGAAATCAATAAAAATATTTATATTAAAAAAACGAATATTTTAAGGACTCAAATATTCAGATATACAATTAAAAATAACATTTTAATTGAACATTTCTCATCATTTATAAAACAAAGGTACAAAGTAACTGAAAAAAAATAGAAACATATGAGATTACAACACAATTTGCATGTTTTCAAATTAGAAAATGTCATAATATGCATTAACTACTTTCCTCTCCAACTGGTATTCAATTTATAATCAATATAACTACATTTACAAATGTTTGTGTTCCTTTCTGTTATATAGTTCAAACTCTATTATTTTTAAATGGAAATATTCTTGTTTTTGAAGGATGACAATTGAGATATTTACCATAAGACAAAGTGATGATGAGACAAGGATTAATGATATCTTTCTAACAGTGCAAAAACAACAGTTTAGGAAGACACTACTGGTAAGAGTGGGCTTAAATGATAACAACCTTCTGTAGAGTCTGAGTGATGACATATTACTATGCACACCCACTCTATGCAGGCTGTTATATACACCAGTCCACCCTCATCCTTGCTTCCTTGCTTTGGGAGAATCACTGCATACAGAAATCTCAAGAGCAATCGAGTAATAGGACTTGGCCCATACAACAAAGAGCATAAGGTAAATAATTGCACTATTTTGTGAAGGACTTGCAGTGTGGGGCAGAGTTGATTGGGATAGACAATGGGGGAGAAAGCATGATTATTTGAAAAACATTCAGACACTCGCCCAGATTTTCCTGGACAATGTACTATTTGGCACTTGTTTTCTCCCTCTTTGAGAGGGAGGACTGCACCTGATCTCAGTTACCTACCAAAATGACAACATTCTTCCTCCATCAGGGAAATCTACATCTTCACATGCTTCTCAAGTTTTCCAGGTATAGCACAGCTAGCTCTCTCAGATCAGTACCATAAAGAGCTGGCACACCAACTCTAGACAACATAATGTCAAGCTGCCTGTATATTCCCCACAGAGAAGGCTTATCCTATTTTAAAAACACCACAAAGAGCCCAACAGTGTGACTCAGGGGTTAAGCCTTGACCTGTGAATCAGGAGGTCATGATTCTATTCCTGGTCAGGGCATATGCCAAGGGGGCATGCAGGAAGCAGCTGATCAAAAATTCTCTCTTATCATTGACTAGAGGCCCGGTGCACAAAAATTTGTGCGCTTGAGAGGTAGCAGAGTCCCTAAGCCTGGCCTGTGCCCTCTCGCAGTCCGGGAACTCTTGGGGGATGTCCACCTGCTGGCTTAGGCCCACTCCCTGGGCCTAAGACATCCCTCTGGCAGCCTGGGAACCCTCGGGGGATGTCCACTTGCCAGTGGGGAGCAGGCTTAAGCTGCAGTCAGAGGTCCTTAGTGTTACTGAGGAGGCAGGACTGCTGTACTGGCAGCCATCAGCCTGGCTTGTGGCTAAGCAGAGCTCCTCCTGTGGGAGTGCACTGATCACCAGGGGCATCTCCTGCATTGAACATCTGCCCCCTGGTGGTCAGTGTGGGCTATAGTGACCAGTCATTCCCAGTTGTTCTGCTGTTAAGGTCAATTTGCATATTACCCTTTTATTATATAGGATGGTTCTCTCTCTCTCTCCCTCTCCCTTCCTCTTTGATACACACACACACACACACACACACACACACACACGCCCCGGTGCATAAAATTTGTGCACTGGAAAGGGGGACGTTTCCCATGGAGGCAGGAGAGGCTCCCGCCACTGCTGTTGCGCTCACCAGCCATGAGTCTGGCTTCTGGCTGAATGGTGCTCACCCTGTGGGTACGTACTGACCACCAGGGGGCAGCTCCTGCATTGAGCATCTGCCCCCTGGTGGTCAGTGTGTGTCATAGCGACCAGTCATTCAGGCATTCAGTTGATTTGCATATTAGCCTTTTATCACAAAGAGAAAAGTGCCCCAGTACAGAAATTCAAATCTATTCTGGCCCAACAAAGACCTGAACTTATCATTCAGTTGATGCCAGATTTTTCTGATGCACAGAAATGTTTGATATTTGAAGGAAGATATATCCTCAAAGAATAAACACTAATAATATTGTATGTTATAGTAAATTATATGCCTTTATTTAAAAAACAACAACATAGCAATCATAAGAATCTAAGTAAAACATTTTTTATTTATTTATTTATTTTTATTTATTTATTTATTTATTTTTTTAAATATATACTTTATTGATATTTACAGAGAGGAAGGAAGAGGGATAGAAAGTTAGAAACATCGATGAGAGAGAGCAAAACATCGATCAGCTGTCTCCTGCACACCTCCCACTGGGGATGTGTCTGCAACCAAGGTACATGCCCTTGACCGGAATTGAACCCGGGACCCTTGAGTCCACAGGCTGACACTCTATCCATTGAGCCAAACCAGTCAGGGCAGTAAAACATTTTTTAGCTAAACTTAGATGACCATAAATGCAGTCCTATATCCTGTGCCTCATCAGAATATTTGTTTACTCAGACTTTGATCTTAATTCAAAGTGCCATTTTCCCACATTTTGTTATGGCTCTTAACTAAATTTTTGCCTAATTCATAAATTATTTCATCAAATCAGGCATGTTTATTTTGCCTATAATAATTGGTATTTTGGGGAAAAACGAACTACAGCTATGCAAGCATCTTTAGTGACAAAGCCTCATATATCAGTCTTTGACACAATTTGATGACATGGAAGACAGCTTCATGTGAGATTAGCAGCAATATATCTTCATTAAAGACTGCTGAGGGAAGCATAATGATTTCAAATTTGTAAGCATATTGTTAGACTAGAAAGAAAAGCAGTAAAGCATATTAACTTGTTTTGTTACGGGTAGGAAACTTTTATAATTAGTAGGGGGAAATTATGTGTGGCTTCTTTTAAACAGTTAGGAGAGTTAAATACAAAAATGATTTTTATGTCTCTGGTGCTTTAATTAGTGACTGAGCTATTACTAGAGAATTGTAATAATATTTTCAAAATGTTGTATCTTCCATTAAGAGTGATTTTAATTACCTACTCTTCAGAAAAACTGCTCAATGTGTCTTTAAAAATGTCATCACAGTTTCTTTTAAATCTTTTGAATTTTATTTGACAAGCCATCCAGACTAATCAGATAGTGTTCAACTCTTAACTGAGAAATGTTTACATATTTCACAGTCATGTTTTTAAGCCATATTTTTTCCATGAACATATTCATGGTCTCAGTCATTAATTCTTCTTAGATAAAATTGTTTTAAACCTCAAATAGTACAACACATTACTTGTATTTGTACCCATACTAATGCTAATGGTGCTGTCATTACTACTACCAATAATAATCTAATCTAATAAAAGAATAATATTGAAATTGTTTCTACAGGATGCCTAAGCCAATCAGAGAAGCTGTATGCAAATTAACAAAGCCAAGATGGAGGCCGGCAGTCATGGAGCTAGAGTAAACAGCACGCTTCTGTTGCACCAGGAGTGAACTGTCTGCCTAGGCCGGCTGAGCTTCTCCCGGCTCAGGAAACATTGTTGCAACATTGTTTCAATTATAGAATCCACAGAGCTGAAGCAAACAGCAAGTTTCTGTTGTACCAGTGATGGAGGAAACTTTCTGCCTAGGCCAGCTGGGTGCACCTATTAAGGCAACATTCTTTCAATTATAGAAGCCACAGAGCTGAAGCAGACAGGAGGCTTTGTTACCTGCCTAGGCCTTGGTTTAAAAGAACAGTGTATCAATTATAGAAGATAAATAAACCCCAGAAACCTGTTTCCAGTCAGCCTTGCTGGGGAGTTGGGTCAATGGGAGCTGTGGGCAGCCTGAAAGCCTGAAAATAGCCCTCAGCCTGTCACCCAGGCTGCCCAGGCACCCCAGTAGGGACCCAAAACCTGAAGGGGCTGTGGGCAGTCTGAAAACAGCCCTCAGCTGGTCACCCAGGCTGGCTACACCCCCCTGGGGTGAGGGTCCACACTGGGGGGCTTGGCCAGCCTGCAAACAGCCATCAGCCCCTCACCCAAGCTAGCTAGGCGTGCCAGCAGGTGGACATCCCCAGAGGGGTCCCAGACTACGAGAGGGCACAGGCTGGGCTGAGGGACCTCTGGAGGACACAAATTTTTGTGCACCAAGCCCATAGTAATCAAAATAACAGTGATGCATTTTTCATTCTTTCTCTGTCCATGGTTTGTTTGTTTGTTTGTTTGTTTGTTTGTTTATTTATATTGTTTACATTTATTGGATGATATTGGTTAACATGGTCATATAGGTTTTAGGTGTGGGTTTCTGTGTTAAAAGATCTGTATATTAAACTGTGTGCCAACCACCCAAAGTTAAATGTTCTCCTGTCACCTTATATTTGGGTCCCCTTATCCCCCACTCCTTTCCTTTTGGCAACCACCACTGCTTTTTGTGTTCTAGAGTTTCAGTTTTATATTCCACATATGAGTGAAATCATATGGTTCCTAGCTTTTTCTGACTGCCTTATTTCATTTAGCATAATGTTCTCAAGGTCCATCCATGTTGTTGCAAATGGTGCTATTTAATCCTTTCTTATGACTGAATAGTATTCTAATGTGTATATGTAACTCATCTTCTTTATCCAGACCTCTATCACAGGACACTTAGATTGTTTCCATGTCTTGGCCACTGTGAATAATGCTGCAATGAACATAGGGGTGCATAGATCTCTGGGGATACATGATTTTGAGTTTTTCCAGTAACTACTCAGGAGAGAGATTACTGGGTTGTATTCTGTAGCTCTATTCTTAACTTTTTGAGGAATCTCCAGACAGCTTTTCATGTGGCTATACCAGTCCACATTCCCACCAGCAGTGAATGAGGGTTCCCTTTTCCCACAACATCTCCAACACTTGCTATTGTTTTCTTGCTGATAATGGCCACTCTAACAAGTGTGAGGTGCTATCTCATTGTAGTTCTGATCTGCATTTCTCTAATTGCTAGTGAACTTGAACACCTCATGTATCTATTGGCTCTTCATATGTCTTCCTGGGTGAAGTGTATTTTTCAGATCCTCTGCCTACTTTTTGATTCGGTTGTTTATTTGGTGTTGAGCTTTCTGAGTTCTTTATATATCCTGGAAATTAAATCTTTGTTTGAACTACTGTTTCTAAATATCATCTCCCATCTGGTTGGCTGCCTCTTTGTTTTATTGTCAGTTTCTTTTGCTGTGCAGAAGCTTTTTAGTTTGATCTAGTTCCATTCACTTATTTTTGCCCTTCCCTTGCCTTTGGGGTCAAGTTCATCAGGTGTTCTCTATGACCAAAGTCCATAAGTTTTGGCCATGCCTTATGCCCATATATATTTGACATGCAATCATTTGTTTCATATTTATAACATGTATATTAATCATAATTACATTAATTGTGTTTATATATGTGGAATTGTTATTGTTCATATTCACACAGTGAATAGGTAGTTGATAATAGTTGAATTTATACAGTCTTTCATAGATTCTGATTTTTTTTAATACAGAGTTATGAAGGTTTTTTCTATTCCTGTGATGTTATGATAGAAATTATATAGTGATTGCTTGTATACTTTTCTTTTTTCATTATTTGTATAATTCCTGTTTTAAAATTAAGATTCCTAATTCATTTTGGACTCAGCCTTGTATCCAAGTGTGACATGGATCCAATTTTATCTTTTCCAAATAGTTGTCTTGTGGTTATTTTAACATCATATAGTTAAAAGTTCATCATTTTCCCTCTATTTTTAGATATCACTTTTAGCCTAAATCCCTCTATAAAATGAGTCCATATCTAAATTTTCTATTATGCACTAATGTCTATAAACATTACAACAAATTGTTATAAGGTATGAAAGTTTTATAATAAGGCTTACTATCTGGTAGATCTGTATATCAGTCAGGATTGTATCAGGGAAGCAGAAATTTTACATTCAATGTGGCAGAAATTTGACTGCTTGTAACGGGGGGAGATTGGTGAAAAAGATTCTGTATGTCCTTTATTTTTTCTTTTTTTAAATAACAAATTTATTATTAATACATTGAGTAAAGATTATAAATGATGCTTTTATAAACTATCTTTTACCTGGAAAAAATAAAACTGGCTCTTCGTTCTCTTCTGGTGGAAATGTGAAGCTACCTTTAATAGAGGGCAAACTCTCTGAAGGTATATCCACCATTGACTCATCTGCAGATCTGAGAATCCATCCTGTGCAAATCAAAGCCTAGTGTGCAGGATGCATTCTGACAATATTTTTTGTGGCTTTATGTTTGGTGGAAAGCATTAAAAAACAATAAATAAAACAAAGCAGGTATTGTTTGAGGAGAGAAAAATCTAAGAAGCAAAAATTATTTTTTGCTTGTGAAACATTCATAATAAAATTATGTGTTGCTAAGGGTAAAGTGCTTTGAAGAAGAGAATTTATAAATTATGAGAACTTATGAGGATTTAAGAATCCAGGGTGTGCAGAGAGTCCTCAGTGATGTCACTGGGGACCCGACTAGCATGTGGCGTCAGTCTCTGGGTCTGAGGTATCGGTTGCTCTCCAATACCTTATCTTTAAGTGCATCCTTCAAAAAGAGAGAGAGAGAGCCCAGGGCGAAAGCCAGTTTTGTTTTGAAAGTGTCCAGTCTACGTTGCCTGAGTCATTCCTATTTCATCATCCGCCTTGATCATACCTAGTCACATGGTCATCAGCCTCCTGTGCTACAGCCATGTGTCCTGCTCCTATTTGGTGGTGGCTGTTGGGCCCCAAAGAAAGAAGAGGGGAGTAGATATCTGGGGACACTGGTAGTGTGCCACCAAAAAGACAACAGGCATGAGTGGGGGCTGGGGGGTAATGTGGGGATGAGGACACATATGGAATAACTTGATCAATAAAGAAATTATTAAAAAAATAGTAATTTCTAATCTCTCAGTGTAGGTAGAGCACAGGAGGTTTATCTCGGTGCAGTGGCTGATGCAATGCTGTGAGCTCACTCCAGCAGTTCAGATCTTTCTGGCAAACCAGGAAGATGGCAACACCCGCTGAGCCCCTCTTAGAGCCACGTACACAGTACCCCAACCTTTATGCTCATTGGCTCCCTAAGAAGATGTTCCATGAATGGCCACCTCTGCTATAAATAGTGCTGTACTTCCTCAATAAAATTAGGCCTGCGTCACAGAACCTGGTCTCCGGAGTTGTGCATGTAAGCGTCCTAGCGCTAGGGGCTCCATCGTCCTCACCCCTGGGACACCCCCTGCTTCATCCCAGAACCCATTACATTAAGGGAAAAGGTGCTATTTAACGTACATGGTGGATGCTGGTATTTTTTTCTAATTTTTAAATTTCACGTACAAACATAATTTATGTGAAACATACACATAATGAGGTTATGTAGAGATTTTATTTATTTCGTTTAGCTTGTCTGCACTCTTTGTTGTTTATCCCCTTTTTTATTTAAATCTCTCCTCTCTTTCTCATTACTCTCCACATCAACACCTGCATGATAGCAACCCGGTATATTTCTATGTCTTCTGCCAAGCTCACAGAATCATGCACAAACATGAGCAAGAATGCACACACCAGTGGGAGTTTGGCGGCACACTACCAGTGTCTCCAGATATATATCTTTTCATTTGATGCTGGGCCTTGAAGGAAAAGGGCAAGCAGTCAAGAAGAGAAGATGGATGCAAAGTGGGGAAGAGCAAGGACAAATTGCAACAAACTGCCAATAAACGGGAAACTACCTGTATTAGTCTCTCACCGCTTCAAAATGGGATGATGCTGGTGTCCTGCAGAAAAAGTTGGCAAACTTCATCACGGACCTAAGTATGCATCTAGCTCAAGAGTTGGGAGAAGATGGAATAGCCTTTTGGTAAGCTGCTGCCCATGCCAATGAGGAGAGCCAGCAGATAAATATCAAGATGTGTGCGCTGAAATAGCACCTGGTGCTTCTTCACAGGCCTCTGGTTATGAAATCAATATGGATGCTGCATCAAATTGCACACAAAGTATCTCTGTGGTGTACCCTAACCAGAATATATATGGAAGGAAATTTTGGAAATATAATTTAGCAGAGCCATGGGGATGTATAATAAAGCCACCACAGTACAACTCATAAACCCAGCATGCAAAAAGGACTCCTAAAACCATATGCAGCTTCTAAATAAAATAAGAATGGAGTTATGTTCCACTGGGCCTGATGCAACCGAAAACAAACGTACTCTTTCTCCAAAAGAAGACTTTAAAGCTCTCTTTCACGTTGAGTTGAAGTTCATTATTTTTCTAACTGAATGCACTACTCTATAATTTAAATGCTGAGGTATAAAATCAACTCCTATAAACACACTTCATTGTAATTGGTGGGAAAATTTGGGGAGAAGTTCTTACACATACTGTTGAGCATTTAGTTCAACTCCACGGTATTGGTGCCTCAGCATCCATTTTGTTTGGTCAAGTGGCTTGTTGGATCTTAACACATTTTTTGCGGGAAATGAGTAAAATTGGATCCACCAGGGAGACTGTCAATGGACATGAGGAAACATACATTGGAACCTCTAGTTGGAACCGGCAAAAATAAAAATGTTTTACGTCGTTGTCGTGTGTGTGCCCCTCATAAACTATGCAGTAAAACGCGGTACATGTGCAAGTTTTATAATGTACCCCTGCACAAAGGAAAGTATTTCCAACGCTACCACACAGTGGCGGGAAAATGCCCACTTACAAAGTTATTAAACAGATATTTGTCCCGTCATGCAAGCACATGCCCTACACAGAAGCCCACAGAGTCACAACTAAATGTAAATTCTCCAAATGACGTTCCCAATAGCTCTTGTAATCACAGTCTCCCCCACCTCTCAGAGTCTTCCCCTGGAATGACCCTTAGCGAAGACCCTCATGGAGCTTATAGAAAAACCCTACTCTTTTTGGTTTGAATTGATGGGTATAATCTTAGCATGGGACCCTCAAAACACTGCACCCTGGGCCCTAATAGAGGTATTTTTCTCATGTCCTTTCTCCTGTTCTGTCTGAACCCTGCCTTGACTTCCTTGTGTAACCTTTTGAGATGTCTGCAGAATTCCTTCGGAACTTGTGAGCAATAAATGTCTCCATTTCAGTTTTTTTTGGGCCTTTTGTTAATCCATGGCTCACCAACAAACAACCCAGCGCTGTACTTAACTAATGTTATTTTAAAAATATCTGTAATACATACTGCCACAAGCAAATGTATTTATACCAATAAACTAGTAAGAAGAAACTACTGATAAATATTTTTCTGCAACTGCTCTCATAGCTACAGCTGGTATTTATAGCTACCTTCTCTCACTGTGCATTCTGTATATCTTTGCCTTTAGAAAGCACCTCAGCTGGCTGAGCATGAGCCACACTCTGTCTGCTTGGGTCATTTTAGTTTTCTATTGACTTTAATCACAGAATGTGTGAATACTAAGTATTCCCAAAAGTTTTCTTATATAACAAACACATTCTTCATTACCCCTACTGCATAGTAGCAACCTCAATTCTGCCCCAATTATCAAAATCAATCACCAGTACAATAACCTGTTTCCTTCTCCGTTGACTCACTGAGATGAGGAACCTGTAGTGTTCATGTGGTAATGTCACATTTATATAAATGCATCCTGGTGAAAGCATCCCTAATTTGAAATTAACTCTTATATTACCAGAGCCCAACATTGCAGGGTTGGGAAAATAAAAATGTTCTCAGTTGATTAACATTTATTTGTATAAATATATTGCCACTCTATGCCCCGTTAAAAAGTCTTGTTGAAAAGTCTTAAACTCAAGGCGAGGCATGTCCAGCTTCTCAGAGTCAGCACCTGAGTGCTCACCAGTGGGACGTGGGCCCTGCATGTATAATAAAGTGTAAACTATGGACTTGTAGGCAGGAGCACCTTGGAATTGCCAGGAGAGCTTTAAAAATACTGCTTTGTGGACTTAACCTCCAGAGTCTTACATAATTCATCTAGGGAGTGGTCTGGGCACCAGGACTTATAAAAACGCCCCAGTGGTTCAAATGTAAAATCAAGATTAAGTAAAATCAGTGCTAATTTAGTCAGTCTGTTGTTTTGATTTGTTTCCCTGTTGACAAAACTGAATAAATAAAATGATTGTGTTGGAATTTCTGAATAGAAAACAAAACAGTAACACCTTTAAATCTAATAAGGTTAGAGAAACAACTCCGGATACCTAAGAATCAATTAGAATTTATCCACCAAGGTTCTCTTATCTGGAGACATTTTTGGTAGCAAATTATCTATGAGTTTGTGTTCAGTGAGAAAAGCAAAGCGAGATAAAGGCTGTGTTTAAGACTGTTGTAGTTTATATGATGCTGGACCTTGAAACCTGTGGGGCAAGCAGTCAGGAAGTAAAACTCGTGTGGGTCTCAAAACTAATTTTGAAATGGGACATTGCTTCTCTCTTTATTTTCTTAAATATTCTACATGGCATCATTTATCCTGGTTTTGTAAGTTAATTATTTTTACTTCATCTGGAATAAATTCATCTGAAGATGTATTTAATTTTTATTCACTTCTTATTTATTTTCATTTTATTATTTTCTGTTTGATAAGCTTATTTTAATTTGAATTTCTCTTTTACCATCTTTGTCCTTTGATCATTTTCATCCATTGGTAGTTTTCTTGAAGTTATCTCTATGCAGATTATGTGTTCTGCTATCCTAAAGACATCATTTATTATAACTTAAGCTTCCTGCCCTGTGGTAACATGGAGAATAGCACAGGTTTAGTCATCATCCCAAATGACCAATCTATGTGGTTTTCTTTGTCCCACGCAGCATTTTTCATTGTTGTTGTTTTGTTTTGTTTGTCAGTGTATGTGGGAGGAGGTAAAGTGCTGGAAACTGATTGTTTTGATGCTGGAAACTGATTGTTTTCAACCAACCTTGGTTGCTCTGAAAGGTCAGAGCTATGCACCCATTGTTTAAGTTGAAACATTGTTAATTACAACAAATCCCCACCTGTTAATTACATGTAAAATTCTTGCTGCCTGTTTGTTGTCTGAATTTCCTGCCTAAGGATATGGTTGTTTTCTCAAAGACTCAATAAAAGTCTGGTGAGACCCAGGCACCAGTGGGAAGTCTAACCCACTAGAGGTAGGCTCCAAGCCTGGTCCCCCAGTTTCCAAATTGATTCTCTTCTAGTCTCTCTTTCTTCATTTTGTGTGCGGCCTCCTTCAGAACTCAAACCCTGAACAGGAACCCTGAACCACTCTGGACATGTAAGGGGCTCCCACAGTAAAGAGTTTCACCTTGGTGTAAACACATTTTCAGAGAGGCAGTACATGTTACTGTTTCTGTGTGAAATTTCATATGAGATCTCATTTCATAAGCTGGGGAGCTCGACCACCTCCCATCTCTGAAAGAAAGTATGCCTGCTGGCTTTTAATCACAGGCAGTTTTATCTGCCTTGAGGTTGAAGTCAGAGGAGACAATGTTTATATACTAGTAAGGGTTAGGTAAAAGGCCTTATCAAATACTTCAAATATTTTGTAAAGTTTGATTTTTAGCTTACATGTTGAAACCATCTTAAAAGTGTTTATGAAGAATATCCAGAGTTAAGAAGTTATTTCAAGATATATGCTTTTTGAGGAAAGCAGAAAACCAGAATGTTGGTCTAAAGAGGAAGAATGGCTAAAAGATGAAAGCATGTTGATATTATAGGCAGA
The DNA here is from genome assembly GCA_004026665.1 of Murina feae. NCBI lineage: Eukaryota > Metazoa > Chordata > Mammalia > Chiroptera > Vespertilionidae > Murina > Murina feae. Next base: position 22,394 of record PVJC01011307.1, read on the forward strand.
GGAAAAAGATACAGTAAGCACAGTGTATCATTTCTGGAGCATTAACCATATGTCAAAATTTTTATTTGCATTCCCCTAATTGCTACTAAAGTTGAATATCTTTTCATATGTCTATTTTTACTCCAACTTCATGTTATCAATTGTTTTATTACTATTATCATTAGTCTTATTTGATGTATTTAAAAATGATAAATTTGAGAAATTAACAAATTAAATCACTTGCCTAAGATCACACAGCTAATAATTTAATACAAATAGAAGTTATCTGAGTACAGAGGACCTGATTCATTAATAATTTTATCTTGTAAAGGAGGAGAGAGATGAGTGAAATAGGATTTGCTTATGGAGACACTCATTATCCACATTCACACACATACTGTATACACAATGGGCCGGCAGGTCAAATATCAAGACCACCTAGAGTAGCACACGTGTGGGACAGAAGTCAAAGCCAGGTAGTATGCAAGTCCAGAATCCAACAGCTCTAGGAAACACTAATTACATTCTTTTCCTAATCTGGTCATTTGCTACAACCTCTTAAAATATTTTAGAAAGAAGCCATGTGTAAAACAAAATTAGGAAGTAAAACTGAAATAATTGAAAATGGTCAAGGATAAAATGACAGAGTAAGCTTATCTTGTTTTCACCATATTCTTTGAAAATATTATTAAAATTCCAAAGTTTTCTGAGTTATGCTAATTTATATTAATAAATAAGTGTAAAGGACTACTTCTAGATTGTTTCTAACATATTCAATTGATTGCTATCAAAGAAGTCCTTGAAACAGTTGATCTGGTTTGAGTGTGGGGAAGGAATAGTAAAAGTGAAAAAACACAGAAAGATAAAGTGAGTCTGATGCAAATACAGAGCTTAAAGAAAAGTATTGAGGACACAGTGAAGCACAGTGGGAAGCAGTAAAACATGACTCCCTACTGAGGAGAAGTGAGACCTACCAACATCCCATGCAGTCTTGCTGGTGCCTCAGAATGAGCAACTCAATATGAGCAAGAAGCTCATGCTGTGAGTAAGGAATAGAATTATTTCTGAAAAAGATACTGCCAGTCAAAGAAAGACAAATAATACATGATCACACTGGTATGTGGAATGTGATTATCAAATAAATGGAGAAACAAAACCTATTCAGAGATATGGAAGCATGGAACAGACTGACAGATCTTAGATGGAAGGTGGGGTTGGGAGGAGGGTATGAAGGCAGAGCTTACTCAAAGACCTTATATGAATACTAAGGGCCCGGTGCACAAAAATTTGTGCACTCGGGGGGTGGGGGTCCCTCAGCCCGGCCTGTGCCCTCTTGCAGTCTGGGACACCTCGGGGGAGATGTCCACCCGCTGGCATGCCTGGCCAGCCTGGGTGAGGGGCTGAGGGCCATTTTCAGGCTGCCCATGGCCCCTTCAGGGTTCATGCACTGTGGGGTGGGAGGGCTGGTGAGTGCAGGTCTGGACATTTTCCACTGGAGGGCCCACGATCGCACACGCCTGGTGGGCCCCCACTGCTGAGGGGATACACCTGGCGCAGAGCTGCGTGGTGAGTCAGGGGCGGACGCTCGTGCAGGATCCCTCAGTGGGGCCCTGCTGCTGAGCAAACACACCTGGGGTGGAGCTGGGTAGCAGACTGGCTTTGGATTCTCCACACTGTGCAGCAGATGATCCCACATGCCCTGTGGAGGACCCTGGGGGGAGGATGAAGGTAGTGGACCCTGGATGGGTATTCCTGAATATCCCCCGGAGGCCCCTGGGGTGGAATCAGGCAGCTGACCCAGGACGGGCACTCCTGGATGCCCCAAGGAGGCCCCCAGGGGAAAAAGCCAGGCAGCAGACCCAGGATGGCTGCTCCTGCAAGCCCCATGGAGGACCCGCTCTCCTGCACGCCTGGTGGAGGCCCCCGGGGGGTGGAGCCAGGCAGTGGACTTGGGATGGGCGCTCCTGGATGCCCCGAGGAGGCCCCAAGCTGGACCTCCCCCTCCCAACTGAGCTGACACACCTGGAACAGCTGTGCCAGCTGCAGAGGCTCCCAGTGCAGAGCCGCCCTGCCAGCCTCCATCTTGGCTGGGTTAATTTGCATACAGCTGCTCTGATTGGCTGGTGGGCGTGGCCGTGAGCGGAGGCTCAGCCATCCTAGGCAGGCAGTTGCAACAGAAGTCTATGGTTTGCTCTAGCTCCATGGCTGCTGGCCTCCATCTTGGCTGGGTTAATTTGCATACAGCCGCTCTGATTGGCTGGGAGGCATGGCTTGGCTGGTGGGCGTGGCTTAGGTGTCTCAGGTAACAGTCAATTTGCATATTACTCTTTTATTATATTAGATATGCATAGCCCATGGACACAGACAATAGTGTGGTGAAGGCCTGGGACAGTAATGGGGCTATTGGGGACATCTAAAATACTGTCAACAATAAAAAAAGAGATATTGTGATCCATAATCAAAATACATATCTCTCTCTCTCTCTCTCTCTCTCTCTCTATATATATATATATATATATATATATATATTTATATATATATATATGTATTATATATATATTCAGGATGCATATTAATGATGAAAATATAAATAATATAATATGCTGTGGATTTCAGTTATGGTCAATAACTTATAAGTAATACATTTGTTAGGAATAGTATAATTAAAAATAATCTTTAAGTTCAACATTTTTCCTTTATATTATGATATCCATTCCTTGCTACCTTTTTTCCCCATTGTTTAGCAAAAATAATGTGTTTAAATGTACACATTCATTTATGTGAATTCAATTTGTCACTTAAAATGTGGACTCTTGAGCCCTAGATGATTTGGCTCAGTGGATGGAGTGTCAACCTGTGTGAGGGAGGCAACCAATCGATGTGTCTCTCTCCCTCTGTCTCTCCCCCTCCCTTCCACTCTCTGTAAAAAATCAATGAAAAAATATCCTGAGGTGAGGATTACAAAACAAAACAAAACAAAAAAGTATACTCTTGAGATACATGTATAGCTCAAAATTAAGCCAATGAAGTCCAGTTCTGCTTTACTTTTCCTTTATTCATTTTTATGAGAATTTTTCTTCTCATTCTTCATCTCTCTCTCTCTGCCTGTTTCCTCATTTTCAACTTCTCATCTATAAAAAGACATTGATTTATTTACATTTTTATGATAAATTTATGAGGTAGTATATTCTCTAAACGGTAGTAGAAAAGATGACTTTAAAAATATGCATAGTGACAAACATTAATCCCATGTCTTACTAGAACAATGGTGGAGCCATAGTTGGCTTTCTCTTCTCCCCTGTATCTGGACTTTTGTTGGCTCCTCTGAACACTGGTGAGACTATGGATAACTAAGAACTCACCTTGTTACCTCCACACCTGATAAAAATGTCTCCCATTGCTTGTCATGGAAAGGTAGTCTCCCGCTGAAGACATAAATCTTTGTGAATTCTCTCTTCCTGGTACTAGTTTGGCCCTGCTTCTTTAGTTGACCACTAGCTGAGTGTGTTACAGGGCCACGTCATTATGGGATTGCTCCTCTGAGTCAAACAGCCTCTCCTCCATATCTGGGTTTTTTGGTTAATTCCAAACTGTATGAAATGCTGGTTTTCTTTCCTATGTATTGAAAAGGAAAAAAAATCCAGAAAAGAAAGGATTGAGGATCTACCTGACTCTCCTTCCATATCTGGAGCCTGTTCTCATTTATTTTTTCTCATGTAAGAGTTAAGCCCCTTCTGGAAAAATGGAACTCCTGGGACCATGGAGCTCATTAATCTCAAATTCCTTTCTTAATCTTTTGTGTCTCTTCTCTACTTCTCTTCTCTTATTTGGAGTCTAGTCATATTTTTCCTGTCAACCCTTATTAATTTAATTTAATTTTACTTTATTTAAATTACTACATTTAAATTATTTTGTGGACTGTTACTGCATTCAAATTGCTGCATGTGATACAACAAATTTTTACTGCATGCAAATTACTGTATACAATATGGTTTGAACTTTTCCTGTATTTAAAATAATACACTAAAAGTTATTTTGGTTAATTGTCATTGAACTAGTCAGAGGAAATTGTGTATAAGTATAATATTGTTAGTTTTTAATCTTATATTTTTGCTATTAACACACGAATCAATCATGTTATAAATATAAGTATCATTTTGATCTGGGTTGTTCTTTTATGACACTTTAAATATAAATGAGAAGGATATATAGGATAGAAAATGTCAGAAGTAACAATATATAACTCAAAATGTCTGCAGAGCAAAGTACTCAATAAACCAAAAGTAAAAAATTAAACAAAATAATAATAATTATTAAAATATGCATTAAATCATATTACTCTACTAAGGTTCTAATATTGTTCTTTCACATGTATAAGTTGCCATTACTTTTTTTGAGGACAGTTTTACAGTTTAAGCTTTTTTGACAAAAGAAGTTCACTTGTATGGATTTAGTCTGAAGAAATAATTTACAACCCCGTAATTCTGCAACTGTAAGTTAACTCTAGGGAAAACACCTAAAATGGATCTCTTTTACAATTCTTATGTATTATTTAAAATTGCAACAAATTAGAAGAATAAATGTCTAAATGAAATGGTTGGTATAGGTAAATAATTTTGTCATACAACATAAGGGGATAATATTATGTATTAATAATGCCATATAGGATATATATTTAATAAAGGGGACGCATTATTGCTGTTGAACTGTAACAAAAAGAAAATTATACTTACATTCAGTTAGGGCTCTTTGAGCAAATTTTTTTGAAATGTGGGGTCTGGCTTAAACATTGAATCTGGAAATTAAATAATAACAATAAAGCTAGTAAAAATTCCAGGCAGATCTATCTGAAGTGGAAGGTAGGCCATTGTTTTTCTAAATACTGAATTAACTAACTAACTAGCCACATATATCTATATCTATCTATCTGCACAAATTAAGATATATTTTATTCACATGCTTACCACCAATTTAAGGACAAAACTTCAAGAAAACTCATAAATCTTAAAATTAAATAAATCCAAAATAAAGTTTAAATACTTAAAAATCATTAAATACTGTTAACATTATATAATTGAAGATAAATATATGAATTTCAATCAGTCACCAAGGAATCTATATCTACCTGATGAGATAAAACTCAAAAAGTTTGTGCTTCATATTCATTTTTTAGAATGTATTTATTGTTTATATCAAATTAATAATACTAATTCCATCTCTGTGGTCTCTCTGACCATCTGGTAATCAAAGCTCACATCACACTAAATAACTGCAAGACTGAATGTATTATTCTGGGAGATATTAGTGAGCAGATTACAATTCCAATGTCAAATACAAGAAGTTCTTAGCGCAATGAGCAGTGTGCAGTAAGAGAGAGAAGTTTCTGAAACCTGGGCAATGGGGGATAAAATAATTTCATCCAATATATAAAAACCTAATATGCAAATTGACCGAACGGCGGAACGAACAGCAGAACGACTGGCCGCTGTGATGCACACTGACCACGAGGGGGCCGATGCTCAAGGTAGAAGCTGCCCCCACCTCGCAGGCTCCAGGCCAGCCAAGGCAGGTGTCAAAGGGGTCCCCTATCACCCTGTCAATTGCCCCACAGAGGGAGGCAACTGGCAGTGGCGGCAGGGGGTGGGGCAGTCGAGCGGGCAGCACCAGGTTGACCAAGGTGGGTGCCAGTGGGCCCCCCCCCGATTGCCCCACTGGTCACCCTGTAGATTGGCCCTGATCTCTGCCAGGCCCAGGCACCCTACCTGTGCATGAATTTCATGCACTGGGCCTCTAGTTTACAACCATTAGCTGTCTCTCATTCCATTACCTGGAAAGGAAGATAGGGCTCTGTGACAAGGGCACCAGCTGAAGGCATCAGGAGAGCACTGATCCGTAGTAAGTTAAAATCACCTTGAGCACCTTCCACATCCTGATCTATTCACAGATAATTCTTACAGTAAATAATATGTCAGTGATTTTTTTTATTGGAAGCATGGAAAATAATATATATTATGTTCTGATTTACATATACCAGCATTAAGCTGTGTAACTATGGCACTGCTGATTAGAAGCTCAGATATTTATAAGCTAGTTTTTAAAACCAATCTTATTCCAGCTCCTAGCGACAGCTTCAGGGTATACAGACTTAACATTCTCATTACAAATATTTTTTTTTCCATTCCTGTTTGTACAGACAGATACCTGCTAAAGCAGAAATGTGAATTTAATCAGATGCAATACAGCATCTTTAAAAAGGTAGCATATATCTAACACCTGTCAGCTCATCAATGTTTGGTCTACTACTCTACAAATTACTACATATATCATTCCTGACACCTAAACTGATGGAGGGAATAAAACACAACTTATAAATTTTGTAAGACTTACAAGCAAGACATATGCAGCAGAGTATCTGTTCTCAAGCTTGATCTTAGAACTCCTTTAGACACTTAAAAATTAAAGACAACCCATAACAATATTTGTGTCTATGGGATACATAAAGTTAAACTTTGCTTCATAAATAAGTTAGGGTATTTTATTTACATATATATGTGTGTATTTCCATATATATATATATATATATATATATATATATATATATATATATATTTACATATACACATATATGTGTGTGTATACATATGGATATGTATATAAATTTTTAAATTAAAATTGGAAATTTAAAAAATGCACAGAGATCAGGGATGGAAGGCATGAAAGACAGTAACATAAGCAAAGTACAGGCCAATTAATACAAGACAGTTTTTCAGGGCAAATGCATTGAAAATGTAGCCAGAAGTTTCTGAGCCTCTCAGTATAGGGATCAGGGAAATATGAAAACACTTACAAGACCACAGGCACAAATTGAACACCCTAGACTACCAAAGAAGGTTTTGTGATCGTGGCAGTGATTTTAGTGGTGATGGTTTTATTATAATTTAAGATATTGGAGTATATCGGTTGAGACTCTTCTGAAACGTTGGTGACTATATATTAAAAATTTGACCATGAACTCTTTTAGTGCTTGAAATTGTTCAGCCTATAAACTATCTGTGAGAACATCTACTAGAGACATGGAAAAAAAATTCCCAGTTACTTGTCAGCTGTTACTAGTCTTACATATTTGTGCTTTCTATTGCTGAACATTTCTAGGTTTTACTTGATTCTATTTTTATATTCAAATATTTAAATACCAGAGCTTTCTATATTAAAATGTTATTTACAGAAACATTTTATTGAATTTTAATGTTAAAAACTATTCTAAATATTATTTTTCAGATCAATGGTTTAAGTTAAATGTAAAAGCCTAGGAGGTTAGATATGAGAATGGAGTAAACCAAGATCAATCATGATGTGATTATATTTAACCAAAGTATTAACAAATGGACAAGTCTTTTGGTTATGAAATGTATGTTTATGAATTCAAATAGTGCCCCTAGAGCATTATATTTAAAAATTTAATTGTGGTCAATAATTAATCATTCAACTAGTACATCCTATTGTCTTCAAAATAGTTACTAGATACAGCATGGTTTATTTCAAATATACATTAAACATTCAGATTCATTTTAATGGAGATTTGCATTGAAATTTAAATTTATAAGGTAACAATTTTTCTTATTCAGTGTAAAAACTAAAAACATTGGGTATATTTTATTCTTTTAAAATTTAAGTGAAGGGATAACATGTATTATAAAAACACATTTATAAATGTTTATTAAAATAACATTTAACAATATTATTTTCTAAAATATTAAATAGTTGATAATTGTCAATTAATAAATTTATAGCATCTTGTTTGGCTAACATTTATTTTTTCTCTCTAGGGAACTAAGATGACATAATCCTCAATATGCATATATACATATATGTGTGTGTGTGTGTGTGTGTGTATACATACACACACACACTAGTGGCTCAGTGCATGAAATTTGTGCATATGGGCGGGGGGGGGGTTCCCTCAGCCCAGCCTGCACTCTCTCCAATTGGGGACCCCTTGGAGGATGTCCAAATGCTGGTTTAGGCCCGATCCTTGGCAGGATCATTGCTCTCTCAATCTGGGACCTCTAGCTCCTAACCGCTCACCTGCCTGCTGGATTGATCTCCCTAAATGCTCTTCCCCGATGGCCTGATCCCCCTAACTGCTCTGCCCTATAGGCCTGATCCTCCTAACTGCTCTCCCCTGCTGGCCTGATCATCCCTAACTATCTCTGCCTCAGCCCCACCACCATGGCTTTGTCCGAAAGAACATCCAGAAGGTCATCCGGGAGTTGTTCAGTCTAATTAGCATATTACCCTTTTATTAGCATAGATATATATTTAACTAATTATCCAATGCTCTAAATAGCCTAGTTTAAGGAGTAAAGGACTTCTGGGAGCCAGAGACTCAGGGAAAATTTCCACTTAGCCTTAAGGGGATAGAACATTTTACTCACAATGTACCTTCTTCTTTTGCATATAAAATACAAATTTATAAGTTATATTCTTAAGTTGTAAAATTAGAATTAAATGTGTCTAATTCATTTAGTTAAATGATAAAGTCAAGCAGTTGAAATTAAAAGGATTGTTAATAGAAAATTTCCACTGCACTTTGCTTACGGTAACACCATAAAAGAGAATATATGGGATTGCTATTCCAATTACATTTTTAAAAGCAGACATCCTGTTAATTACCTGTCTCTTCTAACATAAGTCCATTAGCATTGCTATGTTATTATGCATTTATTACAATATATTGCCAGTGTAACATATTTTATATTGGACTTTGTTTTCTCACATGGATTGATTTTTTTCATGAAATCCTTTTCTGTTCCATCTTCTGTACAGTTACCAAATAGCTTTCTTGTTTGTTCAACTCCAATAAGAACTGTATGCATTATAATTGCATTCCCTGAAAATAATTTTATTTACTAGATTAATTTGTATATTAGTAATTTTGAAAAATAATAAATACATGAATACAATATACTGAGATAATATTAGGGTAAGGTGATAGTGAATGGAGAAAGTGGTTAATTTAGATATCATGGGTAGATAATCTTACTTATATTAAGACAATTATACAGTGATGAGGATGTTGCACAAAGATGAAGAAAATGTTTGAGGTAAAGAGAAGAACAATGTAAAAACTGTAGAGTACACATATATTTTCTGTTTCAAAAGACAAGGTGTGAGGAAAATATGCTTGAAATGAGGTCAAGGAGCAGTTGAAGGTCAGATTATGTAGAAACTTGAAGGTATGGTATATATATATATATATATATATATATATATATATATATATATATCTTAACTAATAAAAGCATAATATTGAAATTGACCATTTCTTCGGGACGCCCAACAGCCAATCAGAGTGACTGTATGCAAATTAACCCAGCCAATATGGCGGCCGCCACTCACGGAGTAAACGGAAGCTTCCATTGCAGCAGGAGTGAAAGTGAAACTGTCTTCCCACAGCTCTGCTTATCCTTGCCTCAAAACAAAACATGTTTGCAACAATGTATAAATCATAGAATCCTCGAGAGCTGAAGGAAACAGCAGGCCGGGCCTGAGCACTAAGTAACATTGTTTCATTATAGAAGCCGTGAGCTGAAGCAGAAACGAGGCTTCTTATTAGGCCTCACCTTAAAGGAACAGCATCAATTATAGAAGATAAACAAACCCCAGAAACCTGCGTCCAGCCAGCCTTGCTGGGCCATTGGGTCAATGGGAGCTGTGGGCAGCCTTAAAGCCCCTCACCCAGGCTGGTCAGGCACACCAGCAGGTGGACATCCCCAGAGGGGTCCCAGACTGTGAGAGGGCACAGGCCGAGCTGAGGGACCGCCCGAGTGCACAGAGCAACTGCAGGGCGGAACAGCGCAGGACCCAGGACCCGTGAGGCGGCAGGGTTGGTGGCCTGCTTGGCAGCTCCCCAGGCCCTTTGCAGGGCACCAGGGAGTGGGAAAGAGGCAGTGGGGACCGGGGGCCCGCTTAGCAGCTCCTCAGGCCCTTTGAGGGGCACCGAGGAGCGGATAAGAGGTGGCAGGGGGTCGGCGGCCTGCTTGGCAGCTGCCCAGGCCCTTGGAGGGGCATCGGGGAGTGGGAAAGAGGCAACAGGGGGTCAGTGGCCTGCTTGGTGGGCTTCCCAGGCCCCTTGCAGGGCACCAGGAAGCGGGAAAGAAAGGTAGCAGGCTGAGGAGTGGGAAAGAGGCAGCAGGGGGTCAGCAGCCTGCTTGGTGGGCTTCCCAGGCCCCTTGCAGGGCACCGAGGAGCAGGAAAGAGGCAGTGGGGGCATCTTGGCCTGCTTGATGGCTGCCCAGGCCCTTTGCGGGGCACCGGGGAGCAGGAAAGCAAGGCTGCAGGGGCTGGGGTCCTGCTTGGCAGCTCCCCAGATCCCTTGGTGGCACCGGGGAGTGGGAAAGGAAGGCAGCAGGGGACAGGTGAGTGGGAAAGAGTTGGCGGCCTGCTTGGCGGTTCCCCAGGCCCTTTGGGAGGCACTGGGGAGTGGGAAAGCAAGCTCTTGGGGCCTGGGGCCCTGCTTTGCAGCTTCCCAGGTCCCTTCCGGGAATCAGGGAGCAGGAAAAGGCTGGTCTGACTACGAGGTGGGGTTTTCCCTGCTTTCTGGTGGCTGGAGGAAGATGGGCAATAGACAAGCTTGGGAGCAGGCCACACCCAGCCCTGGCCACAGCTCAAAAAAGAGAACAACATGCAGGGGAGGGCAAGAGTCTGAGAGATCAACATAGAGGGGGTGCCTGCTCCAAGCCTCCACGGTGTGCCTGGAGCAGGCCCCCAGCAGGTAGACACACACAGGAGGACTGCTCCAAGCCTCAGATGCAGCTGGGAGCGGGTTCCCAGTGGCAACACACACACACACATAAAAGGCACCTGAAAGACTGGGGCCATCATAAGACATCCACTGAGGGGTTCCAGACTGTGAGAGGGGGCAGGCTGGGCTGAGGGACCCCGACCCTCCCCTCGCGCACGAATTTTGTGCACCAGGCCCCTAGTGTGTGTGTGTATATATATATATATATATATATATATATATATATATATATATATATTCACACAATGTAATTAATTACCAAGGCAGCCTCCACTGGATTATAGATTGTAGTAGGCACAATAGCAGCCCCTAAAGATATGTAGTCATCATCCCTGGTGCTTGTGAGGATGTTATGTAATACATAAAAACACTTTGCAAATAAAATTAGGTTATAAATTTTGCAATAGGGAGACTATTCTAAGTTAACTGGGTGGGATCAGTAATCACATGGGCCCTTAGAAATGAAAGAAAAAGGCAAAGGAGAGGTCAGAAAGAGGCCAGAGAGATTCAAAGAGGGTGGAATCCATTCCTGACTTTGAAAATGTGAGATAGTTCTGGAAAATGGGAACGAGGCTCACTCAGTTGAAAGACAGATAGGAAATAGGCCCTCAGTGCTGTAACTGCAAGGAACTTATTTCTACCAACAACCAGAATGAGTACAGAACTTGGTTCTCCCTTGTCAGAAAGGATCACGTCCTGCCCACAGCTTGGTTTCAGCGCAATTAGATGCATGTCAGACTTCCGATCTGCAGAAATGTAAATTAACAAAAGTCATGTTGTTCAATCTGCTAAATTTCTGATATTTTTTATGGCAGCAATAGAAAATTAATGCCTATGTTTTACCAACACTCAATTTACTTACTAATGGTTCAAGATATATGGGTAAGAAGTAGGCATAGATAAGTGTTCCTGGATGGAGGGCGCTGAATCTGTCAGATTCAGCTCCCTCCAAAATTGTCTCTTTCTCCAGGGTTTGGATACATTTGTAAATCAGAGTAACAGATGGGTTTGGAAGGACATATATGCAAATGATATACTTAGAGAAATTTTAGGTCTTGTGCTTCTCAGTGCTGTAACTTATTAGCTACCTTGCAGAAAATACATGTATTTTTAAATTTTGGTTTGCTTATATTGTAGATACAAAGACATAATTTTCAATATTTACACTGTTTTAAATATCATAGTTAAATTTTGCTTCATAGATACTATTGGAGTACTTTCTTTACTTTTTGTTCTGTTTTTAAAATTTTTAATATGTATTTTTTTGTGGATTTTATTTATTATTTGCTTATTTATTTATTTTAGAGAGAGAGGAAGCAAAAAGAAGTGAGAGAAACATTAATGCAAGAGAGAAGCATCAGCATGAGAAGAAACATCGGATCCGTTGCCTCCCACACACACTCCGCACCACAGCTGGGGATCAAATCTGGAACCTGGGCATGTGCCCGGACCAGAAATCAAACCAGAGACCTTTTGGTGCCTGGGAGGCTGCTCAGCCAACTCAGCCACACCAGCAGGGGCATTTTGTTCTGTTTGTTAGAACTCTCTATCTAAGAAGGGACTGTGATTCTTGAAATTGTATTTGAAATCAAATACAGTTGTCTATATCTGGTATTGCTTTTCAGTCAGTAGACATTTTTTACGCTGATGTATTTGTATGGATAATCTTGTTATACTTAGGAAACCCTGGTAAATTACTGACTTAGCCCTTACCTTCCTATGCATTAAAAGGCATAATGCCTAGTTGGGTTTATAGAAGGAGAAATGTTTTAACATAATAATGTCCTAAAGGAGAGCAGAGCAAAAAAGAGAAGAGATGATGATATTTAGCAAAAATATAATGAAATCTAAAAGTTCAAATCAGCATATAAAAACCAATAAGATAGGAAGATGAACAGTAGAGTAAATTAATCAACTGAAAAAAATGTAGATGCAATCAAAAGTTATCTAGAACCAAGCAGAATTTTGGAAATGCTAATTAAACAGACAATGTCTGACAAGATTAATTTAAGAAGAAGAAGAAAAACAAATATTAAGAAAATCAAAAGCCGTGATTTAGCTGCAGGACCAGTAGAAATTTTAAGAGAGTTTTATGAAAAATAATATATCAATTCCCTTGTAAGCTTATAAAAATGAGTGAAAAGAAACACTTTCCAAACTAAAAATAATAAGACAATACATCTAGTTAGTTTCAATTAATTATTATAAATAAACCTAGGTTTATGGGAATAGATACTTAGAGAAATGAAAATAATCCTGGTACCAAAATCTGTCCTAGTTTTATATGCTGCATAGCAATTTATCATACACAGAATGGTTTGAAACAACCACCATTTATTATCTCACAGTGTCCAGGTCACAAGACCAAGCACCTCGCTGAGTTTTCTGTTCAGTTTCCTAAGACTGCCGTCAAAGTGTAGGGCATGCTGTATTCTCATCAGGACACTCAACTAGAGAAGGATTTGCTTTTAAGCTCCTTCCAGTTGGTGCGAGAATTGATCCTTTTATTGATGTAGAATTTATGACAGTTTGCTTCTTAAAAGCTGGTAACAGGTTTGCTGCAGCAAGTCAAAGACCAACGGACCCACTTATAAAGTGCTTGCCTGAATAGGTCAGATCCATGTAGAATAATCTCCTTCTCTATTCACTTAAAATAAATTGATGAGGTATGAATTACATCTTCAAAACCCCTTTACCTTTGTATATAACATAACCTTATCATGGCACTACTGTTCCATCATTTTTGCCAACATAGGTTTTTTACGGTTCTCAAGTTGAGGGTGTTATAGAAGGGCAGGTCATTTGTCTGGAAAATGTTTCTTTTCACTCATTTTTATAAGCTTACAAGGGAATTGATATATTATTTTTCATAGAACTCTCTTAAAATTTCTACTGGTCCTGCAGCTAAATCACAGATTTTGATTTCCTTATTTGTTTATCTTCTTCTTAAATTAATCTTGCCAGACATTGTCTGTTTAATTAGCATTTCCAAAATTCTGCTTGGTTCTAGATAACTTTTGATTGTATCTACATTTTTTTTTCAGTTAATTAATTTATACTACTGTTCATCTTACTTCCTATCTTATTTGTTTTTATATGCTGATTTGAACTTCTTCTAAACACTGGAGTAAAATGTTTGCAACCTTTTCTTTTAACAAAAGTTGTATTGAGTTATAATTTACTCATGGTAAAATTTGGTCTTTTTTTTTTTTTTTAATCCTCACCTGAGGATATTTTTCCATTGATTTTTAGAGAGAGTGGAAGAGAGAGGCAAAAAAAGAGAGAAACATTGATGTGAGAGAAACACATCAATTGGTTGCCTCCTGCATGCACCCCGACCAAGTCCTCTGCTGGGGAGGAACCTGCAACAGAGCTATGTGCCCTTGACCGGAATTGAACCTGTGACCCTTCAGTCCACACACTGACACTCTATGCACTGAGCCAAATTGGCTAGGGCAAATTTGGTCTTTTAAAATAGAATTCTATAAATTTTGACAAATACATATAGTCATGAAACCACTATTAAGTTCAGATAATAGAATGTTTTCATCTTCCAAATTTAGATGTGTTTACTCCATTGCAAGTTATTTATCACAGTGGTAATGTTATATTTATTTGATGAACCTATGCAATTAATATATATATTATTTTTTACTTATTTTATTTTTAATTTCTTTATTGATTAAGTTATTACATATGTGCCCTTATCCCTACATTACCCCTTCCCCCCGTCATGTCCTCACCCCTATTCTTAAGTAAACGTAAAGATTTCAAATAGCTCCACTTTTATTATAGTATTTTCTGTTTTTTGTTTGTTTGTTTTCTTTGAGAAAGATAGGAGAAGAGAAATAAAGAGAGAGAAAGACATCCATGTGAGAGAAAAATGTCCATTGACTGCCTCCTACACACACATATCCCATACCCGGGACTGAACCTGCAACCAGGGTATATGCCCTGATTGGGAATTGAACTGGCAACCTTTAGCCTTTCAATGCATGAAACAAGATGCTCTACTAACTGAGCCATACTAGCCAGGGCATCTGTTTTCTGTTCTTGATGCTTAGTAGCAGTTCAGCAAGTTTTGTCAAATAAATTATATGTGTGACTCAAGATATTTTATACAAAAGTTGTGATATGTAACATAATTATATTGTTAGGTTCTTCCTCATCCTTTATTTTCCCCTACAAACAGATGAAGAGTAGATTACATATTGGTCAGAAAATAACACAAAAAGTAAATTAGGGGAATTAGAAATTTTACCTCATTTGTTTTATTTTACATTCTGTTTGCTTTTAAGATTAAGTATATTTTCTCTAGACTTTAATAAGTAAGGACACTACTTTGAAGAATAAATAAACTACTAGATGGAGCAGATAATACCTGAGACTTTTCTTTTAATTACATGTATAAACTAATCCAAAATGTACTCACTATTATAATTAAGGATCTGATGGGCATTTTAATGAATTTCTATTGAAAAATATAATGATAAATTATTTCTAATTGTCAAATTCAAATAGTTATTCCATACCTAGTAACTTTAAATGGACTTTCCTTTCATTTGTCTCTTTCCTTGGGATGTTTTTGTGCTATTTTTGTTCCTCTGATAACTTAGTTGCTTTTGTTGATTCACCTTTATTCTCTAACATTTATTATTAATACTAGGGGCCCAGTGCAAAAAAATTAAAACACTGTTGCTTTAAGCCAGGCCCAGGCAGATAATGAAGCCTCCTGTTTGCTTCAGATCTGTGGCTTCTATAACTGAAACAATGTTGCCTTAGTAAAGGCCCAGCTGGCCTAGGCAGACAGTTTCCTCCATCGCTGGTGCAATGGAAGCCTCCTGTTTGCTTCAGCTCTGTAGCTTCTATAATTGCAACTATGTTGCCTTGAGCAGAGAGAGGCCCAGCCGGCCTACGCAGACAGTTTACTCCTCGTGCAATGGAAGCCTCCTGTTTGATCTGCCTCCGTGGTGGTTGACCTCCATCTTGGCTGGGTTAATTTGCATACAGCCTGTCTAATTGGCTGGTGGGCGTGGCTTAAGTGTCCCGGAGAAATGGTCAATTTCAATATTATGCTTTTATTAGATTAGACTAGGGGCCCGGTGCACAAAAATTTGTGCACTTGGGAGGTCCCTCAGCATGGCCTGTGCCCTCTCGCAGTTTGGGACTCCACCTGTTAGCATGCCTGGCCAGCCTGGGTGAGGGGCTGATGGCTGTTTGCAGGCTGCCCATAGCCCCGTCAGGTTTTGGGTCCCTACTGGAGTACCTGGCCAGCTGGGTGATGGACTGAGGGCTGTTTTCAGGCTTTCAGGCTGCCCACAGCTCCCATTGACCCAATGTCCCAGCAAGGCTGGCTGGAAGCAGGTTTCTGGAGTTTATTTATCTTCTATAATTGATACCGTTCCTTTAAGCCAAGGCCTAGGCAGGTAAGGAAACCTCTTGTCTGCTTCAGTTCTGTGGCTTCTATAATTGAAAGAATGTTGCCTTAGTAGTCGCACCCAGGCCTGCTGTTTGCTTCAGCTCCGTGGCTTCTATAATTGCAACTATGTTGCTGTGAGCAGAGAGAGGCCCAGCCAGCCGGCAGACAGCTTACTCCTGGTGCAATGTAAGCTGCCTGTTTACTCTAGCTCAGCGAGTGACTGCCAGCCTCCATCTTGGCTGGGTTAATTTGCATACAGCCTCTCTGATTGGCTGGTGGGCATGGCTTAGGCGTCCCATAGAAATGGCCAATTTAAATATTACACTTTTATTAGATTAGATTCTCTAAGATCTATATTTAGGCTTTTAATTTTATTGTGCTCCAGTTGTTCCTAGAGTCCTGGTGCATGAAATTCATGCACTGTATTAGAGGCCCGGTGCATGAAATTCACGCACTCGGGGGGGGGGGGGTGTCTTCCAGTGTCAAGACCCTGCCAGCACCCTTGCATGGGACCCCAAGCCTCAGCGTGCCACCCTGCCTCCCATTTATGCCTGCTTTGGACACAGCTTCCTGGTGATAGGTTGTTATGGAGTGAGGGTGGGTCATAGTCTTTAATTATATAGGATAACCTCATTCATTTACATAAACACAACCGCCTCTCTAGGCTGACTCTGTAGTGTAGACCTATTTGTAATTGGGAGCTCCTGCCTCCTTGTTTATTAATGAAGGTGATAATATCCATTTTAAACTATAATTTAAGTAAGATAGTTTTAGTAATTTAATAAGACATAAGAGAATGTTGAGAAAGTCTCTGTTATTCTATATATATGTTTAGTAAATACTCAATAAAAGTTACTGATAAGGATTATGATGGGTGCCATGAGAAAAGGTTGACACATATATAAAATGTATTATTGTTCTGGTAACTTTGGACCCATTGATATAATCCAGGATAATCTCTTTATATCAATATCCTTAATTTAACCATATCTGCAAGGCCCTTTTTCCATGTAAGGTAACATATTCCCAGGTTTCAAGATTAGATGTATGTATCTTTGGGGGGAGGGGTGGGCGTTATTCAACCTACAAAGGTATACTCTCTGACTCTCAAATACTCATATTAATTTTGTACTCAAAACACAGTCACCCCAAGGTTCCCAGAAGTCTCAACCTATTATAGAATCAACTCAACTCCAAAATCTCATATGTTGATATATATATATATATATATATATATATAAATATATATATATATTTGTTGATAATATTACAGACGTCTCCCATTTCTCTTCTTCTTTATCTTCTCCACTCAGCCTTTGCTCCCTCTCCTTCCTTCTATCATCACATTATCTTCTCTCTCTACTTCTAACTCTACTGTCCTTTTTTGTAAGGATAATTATGATTATATGGTGCCCACCTGGATAATATGGCTCATCTCCCAACCTCAAGATATTTAAAATAATCACATCTGCAAAGTCCTTTTGCTGTAGAAGATAACCATTTTATACGTTTGAGAATTAGAATATATATAACTTGGGATGGAGGAGACATTATTCACCCTAAAACATCACATTTTAAATATAATGTATTTATTAAGAGAAATAATGACATAAGATAAGATTCATCATGTATGTAAATTAAATTATAATCATTTATATCATAGTAGAGACCTGGTGCACAAATTTATGCATGGGTAGGGTCCCTAGACCTGGCCAGCAATCAGGGCTGATTGGAGCCAGACTTATCGGGGCAGGTCAATAAAGGATGGGCAGATCAGGGCTGGGCTGATTGGTCCTGCCAGCTGGGGAAAGGAACAGGTGGAGGGACTGCAGGATGTTGGCCACTGGTCTCTAAGGAGGGAGCCGACTCGAGGATCCCTTGGGAAAGAGGCTGCATCAGCCACCACCTACCCCAGTTCTCTGTCCCAGCCTGGAGTCCAAAAACCCTGGTAGGGTCAGGAAAGGAAGGGACAGTTGCTGGGCCAGTAGCAGAAGGAATGGATGCTGGACACCAATGATGCATTGGTGCCCCACCACCACATGTTCCCTGCCTTCTCCCCTCCTCCTCCTAACTCATAGCGACTGGTTGACCAGTAATTCTGGTTGTTGTGTCATTACAATTGCTTAGGCTTTTATATATATACTAGGGGCCCAGTGCACAAAAATTTGTGCACTCGGGGTGGAGGGAGTCCCTCAGCCCGGCCTGTGCCCTCTCACAGTCTGGGACCCCTCAGTGGATGTCCTATGATGGCCCCAGTCTGCCAGGCGTCTTTTGTGTGTGTGTGTGTGTGTGTGTGTGTGTGTGGCCACTGGGGACCTGCCCCCAGCTGCATCTGAGGCTCGGAGCAGTCCTCCTGTGTGTGTCTACCTGCTGGGGGCCTGCCCCCAGGCACACCGTGGAGGCTTGGAGCAGGCATCCCCTCTATGTTGATCTCTCAGACTCTTGCCCTCCCCTGCATGTTGTTCTCTTTTTTGAGCTGTGGCCAGGGCTGGGTGCGGCCTGCCTCCCAAGCTTGCCTACTGCCCAACTTCCTCCAGCCACCAGAAAGCAGGGAAAACCCCGCCTCGTGGTCAGGCCAGGCTTTTCCTGCTCCCTGATCCCTGGAAGGGACCTGGCAAGGTGCCAAGCAGGCCGCCGACTCTTTCCCACTCACCGTACCCTGCTGCCTTCCTTTCCCACTTCCTGGTGCCACCAAGGGGTCTGGGGAGCTGCCAAGCAGGACCCCGGCCCCTGCAGCCTTGCTTTCCCGCTCCCCGGTGCCCCGCAAAGGGCCTGGGCAGCCACCAAGCAGGCCAAGACCCCCCACCGCCTCTTACCTGCTTCCTGGTGCCCCTCAAAGGGCCTGGGAAGCCCACCAAGCAGGCTGCCGACCCTGCCGCCTCTTACCCGCTTCCCGGTGCCCTCCAACCCTGCCGCCTCTTTCCCACTCACGGGTCCTGGGTCCTGCGCTCTCCCGCCCTGCAGCCGCTCTGTGTTCTCAGGAGGTCCCTCAGCCCGGCCTGCACCCTCTCACAGTCTGGGAGCCCTTGGGGGATGTCCACCTGCTGGCATGCCTGACCAGCCCGGGTAACGGGCTTTAAGGCTGCCCACAGCTCCCATTGACCCAATGTCCCAGCAAGGCCGGCTGGACGCAGGTTCTGCGGTTTCTCTCCTATAATTGATGCTGTTCCTTGAAGGCCTGGGGTTTATCTCCTATAATTGATGTACTGTTCCTTTAAGCTGAGGTGGGCTGAGGTAATGAAACCTCCTCTGCTTCACCTCGCAGCAG
>PVJC01011308.1:0-41829 GCA_004026665.1 Murina feae
GGACTGTTATGCATGCATTTAAGCATAACCAAAGGACACAGACCACTGGGGGGAAGGGGAGGCTGGGGGAAGGGCAGGGGAAAAAAGAGATATTTGTACTAATCTTTGTAATACTTTATGTAATTAAATAAAAAAAATTTTAAAAAATTGGCTGAGTCTAGTACTCCAGGGGCATAACTGAGATCAATAGTGCAGTTGTTTTTATCTGGCTGCTTAAATCCTATTAATAGTTGCCTTAATTAAATACTTTATGAGACAAATTGAATGGCTTGACCTCAACCTCTATCAGTCAGATTAATCAGAATGGCCAACAAGGTAGCCAACTCATGAAAATTCACCAAGACAATGTATGTGCCAGGACAATGTATGTGGTAAGCAAAAAAATGGCTTCCCAAAGATGCCCACATTTTAAACCCTGGAACCCATGAAATTGTTACATTATATTACTGAGGGGAATTAAGGTTACAGATGAAATTAAGGCTACTAATCAACTGACCTTACAATATGGGGGTTAGCCAGGATTATCTGGTGGTTTCACTTTAATCAGAGGGATCTGAGACATGGGAAATGGAGGCAGATGAGGCCATGTCACGAGTGGTGTGAGAAACACTTAGCTGTCCATTGCTGGCTTTGGACATTGAAGAGGCCCAAGAGCGAAGGCATGGGATGGCCTTCAGGAGCCAGAAAAGACTAGAAAACAGATTCTTCCCTCAGGCCTTGAAAAGACACATACCCTGCTGACACTTTGATTTCAGCCCAGTGAGATCCATCTTATACGTCTGACCCCCAGGACTGTAATATAATAAATATGTGTTGTCTTGAGGCACAAAGTTTGTGGCAACCTGTTAGACCAACAATAAGAAACAAACACAGTGTAGAGTTCAAGGGTGGAAAAGACACTTTTCCTTGATCATATGGTCCTCCTACAGCTCTTACAAATGCACCAAAAATGCAAGACCCTATTCCATCTTTTCTTGGTCCATTGCTCAATATAGTTTTTGTAGCAATGAGCCTTGAGGGATGAGATTTTATATCTTTCTGGAGCAATAAGCAGGCAGATTTCCGTAGCTAAGTGTTCCTCAGCTGTAACATATACTTCCTGTGAGCCACAGCATATAGGAGCAAGGGACCCAATGCAAACATGCTCATTGGTGCTCCGTGCTTACTTGCTGTGCTATAACTAATACATGGCTCTGATCCAAGAGTTTCATATGTTTTGCCAGGATCCCTGAAACAATAATAGGCTGACATGTTAGACTGTAAGTAGGATACAATCAAATACCAGACCTGACACTCTCTGGGAAATAGAAAAGAGCATCCCATACTTCAATATGTAAATTTCATTCTCCAAATAACACAGATTAGGGATATAGAAAAAAGTCATATAGCATCTTAAAATTCCAATGGTTTTCTTACTATTTTCCTGCATGCCCGAGGGATAACATGCATAAATGGTGTAGAGCCACTTACAAGTTCCTGAGTCTGGTTCTTCTATTTATTAGTTGTGTGATCTTGAGCAAGTTATGTAACTCATCTGTCAAATGGGAATAGCAATAGCTACCTCACAAAGGTTGTTGAGATATTAAATGAGTTAATACATGTAAAGTGATTAGACAAGCTGACACACAGTAGCACTTAATGAATTTTAAATATTTTTATTACTAATTGCATTTCAATGACATTTGGTCAGGAATGATGAGCATCCAACGAATGGGAAAAAAGGAACAATCGTTCTTCTAATTCCAAACCACCCACTATAACAATTTATTTATAACAAATAAGAGATGGATATAATTTAAAATAATGTTTTAAAATAATATTTAAGGAGGGTATTAAATATTGAGTCATATTTTAAATGAAGTCACTCAAGATGGGTCTCAAAAGCAGTATTTATTCAAAAAATGCTTCTGTGCTATATAGTATTCAATGTATTTGAATAAAATATATGATTAACACTATAATCTAATTTATTTAAAGGAGCTGTAATACTCTAAAACTATTGATATAAAGAGATTTATTCATAGGAGTAAATAAAATAATTGTGAAGTTGATGAAATGACTACCTAAGCCATTTTAAAAGAGAAATATATTTTCTCTTCTTTTCATTGAATGTTTAAAACTCTCCTTCAAGCCCTTGACAAATCTATTGATCTGTGTACTGCAGGGAGAGAATTTACATTATGTATCAAATGATGAGATGAATAATGATTATAGCATTTGGTAATTAAACATCTTATAAACCTTTTAACTGATTGACAAATAAGGTCAAACACACTGTTTTGTCATTCTCATCTACTCTAATAAAAGAGAAATATGCAAATTAACCATCACTCTGAGACACCTAAGCCACACCCACCAGCCAAGCCATGCCCCCAGCCAATCAGAGCAGCTGTATGCAAATTAACCCAGCCAAGATGGAGGCCGGCAGCCATGGAGCTAGAGCAAACAGGAGGCTTCCATTGCAACTGCCTGCCTAGGCTGGCTGGGCCTCTGCTCACAGCAACAGTGTTTCAATTATAGAAGTCATGGGGCTGAAGCACACAAGAGACTTCGTTTCTTGCCTCGGCCTCTGCTCAAGGTAACAAAGTTTCAATTATAGAAGATAAATAAACCCCAGAAACCTGATTCCAGCCAGCCTCGCTGGGATGTTGGGTCAATGGGAGCTGTGGGAAGCCTGAAAACAGCCCTCAGCCCCTCACCCAGGCTGCCCAGGCACCCCAGTAGGGACCCGAAACCTGAAGGGGCTGTGGGCAGCCTGAAAATGGCCCTCAGGCACTCACTCAGGCTGGCCACACCCCCATGGCGTGTGGGTCCCCACTGCAGGGGTTGGCCAGCCTGTAAACAGCCATCAGCCCCTCACCCAGGCTGGCCAGGCACGCCAGCAGGTGGACATCCCCTGAGGAGTTCCATACTGCAAGAGAGTACAGGCCAGGCTGAGAGACCCCCCCAGAGTGCACAAATTTTTGTGTACTGGGCCCCTAGTATTAATATAAACAATAATGTTAACAGATATAGAAAATAATATGGCATAAGAAACATGAAATATTTAAAGATAAAATATATGAAATATCTACCTCATTACTTACTGTATATGTAACATCTCTTCTTTTTACAGTGTTGAATTTTATTTCTATTCTTAAATGTTTTGCTTTTAAAATTATTACAGAACATTTCAAATCACTTATTTGGATGTATAGAGGAGAAAATGTGGGAAATATTAACTATAATTGGTAAATACTAAATACTAATTATAGAGAAAGGAATCACCTGCATCTCAATTTACAGTATTTTCACAAATTATATTTTAATACATAACAATGAAATCCTGTGCAGAAATGAAAGCAAGGATATATCACATCTTTATTAGTGAGAATGCTTGACCAATGGGGCACCAGATTAATTGTATGTAGCAGTAAATTGCATACTAATGAGAGATTTGCATCTGGTTAAGAATTTAATAATTTTGTTTCCATTTAAAATTTTTCTATTTCATGAACCATACATATTCATTGAACAAAGTTTAAATCATACAGAAAATTTATATAAGGAAAACTGAAATATTATAACTATGTTCTAGAAATAAATACTGATAAAGTTTGATGTGTATATATGTGTGTATATAAAAATTTTCTAGTAATTTTCCTATAAGTAATTTAAAAATTTAAGCTATATATATATATATATATATATATATCCTATATAATAAAAGGGTAATATGCAAATTGACCCTAACAGCAGAACCACTGAGAATGACTGTTCACTATGACACACACTGACCACCAGGGGGCAGATGTTCAATGCAGGAAGTGCCCCCTGGTTGTCATTGTGCTCCCCACATGGGAAGTTCTGCTCAGCCCCAAGCCAGGCTGCCAGCTGCCAGCACAGCAGTGGTGGTGGGAGAGTCTCCTGCCTCCTCAGCAGAGCTAAGGATGTCCGACTGCAGCTTAAGCCTGCTCCCCGCTGGCAAATGGACATCCCCCAAGGGTTTCCGGGCTCCCAGAGTGATGTCTGACTGCCAGCTTAGGCCCAATCCCCCCGGGAGATTGCGAGAGGGCACAGGCCGGGCCAGGCTGAGGGACCCTCCCTCTCCCCCGAGTGCACAAATTTTTGTGCACCAGGACTCTAATATATATATATATATATATATATATATATATATATATATATATATTTGAAACAGTGTTTTATAACCTGCATTAATGACTTAACTAGAGTTGCCTAGATAGGCTATAATTTAACCAGTTTCTCTTCCCATGGTTATTTAGGTTGATTCTTCCTCTGTGATATGAGGAAACAAGAAACCATATATCTAATTGCCTGATATAGGACTACAAGAAGTTGAACCAGAGAAACAGATATCTTCAATAAGAAAAGAAAAATGATGTTTGAAAATCTATTTTTTCATTCCCTGCACAATCCCACCAAAAGTGAGTTTCATCTGTATGGATAAATATAAATTGTGTGTGTGCATGCATGTGTGTGTGTGTGTGTGTGTGTGTGTGTGTGTAGGGATAAGTGCTGAAAAGAGTGGAGGAACACTTTCCATAAGGAAACTTCTCAGAAACACAGGAATCTTTCTGTCATAACCTAAGCATGTAACTGGCTACTATGTAATTCTTTAATTTTTGTAAATTATTTTCAGAAGACAAAGGACCCAGAAACCATTTTTTCTATTCTTTTAATAACCTTTCTGAACTCTTGAAAAATACAGTCCCATTCCTGTCTTCCCCTTCAAGCTCCTCAGTCCTCTCCCCTGACTGGATCCTGCATTATGCAAATAGAGATCACTGTAAAGTGAAAGTCTGGTTAGGGTCCAAATCCTCAAATAATGATTAAAATGAGTATATTAGCATATTTATAGCCCGAAGTAACAAAATAATTTAAATAAAAAAGGATTAAGTAGAAAAAAAGTTACTATCTCACTTGCTCAAGTGGTAAGAAGGGCTCCAGGTATTATAAATAATTAATCAAATACCAAATTTATTTATATGTTTAATGAATTTATTTAACATTATTTAATATTTATTAATTTAATAGAATATAAATAAACAAGTTCTGGCAAGGGAATGGAATTATCATAATTGGCCTAAACTAGTCAGTATCCACCAGTGGGAGCTAAGGATGGGTCAGTTTCCCATGGAGCATATGCTATGTGGAGTAATAGGTTATCTCTGAATAACGTCAGTGTTCTGTTGGCGGAGAGGACATGTTGGAGTAACAACCAGGAGTGTCTACTTCAAGTACAGTGACAGGCCAAGCCTGGCCCACTATACTCCTGTTTTCTATGGTAAATGATGATAGAATCCTTTTTTATCGTGAGGTGTCCTGGATGATGTATATAATGTGGTCTAGTTATAACGTGTAAGGTGACCAGATTTAAAGCGGTACACCATTAACGAGGAGGGTTTTTTTTTTTTTCCTTTTTTTCCCTTTTTTTTATTATTATTAATTAAAATATTACAAAGAGTAATCGAGACTTTTTTAAAATGCTGCAGGACGCGGGACAAACTGTTAAAAACCAGGACTGTCCCGCCAAAAGCAGGACGTCTGGTCACCTTAAGGTGTATATTTCTAAGATTTCAGAATTGAGTTATAATGCATCTTTTTTATAATTATATTCGAAAGTTGCTCAGCCTGTAGTGGAAATAAAAAAGTCTCTGAATGCATGGCCAGCTTATAAATTTTTAAAGTAATTATGAAATGATTCTTTTCAATTGACTGAGAAACTAATTACACATCATTGTTACCAATTCTTCCCCCTCTGCCCCCCCACCCCCACCAGCCAAGCAGCAGCTGTATGTGGAATATTCCCCAGGGCTCCAGGGAATGCCTCCAGATGTCCAGGACAATGCCGTATGGTACTTATATGGGAATGACATAAATAAAGCTTTGGTGAACAGGTTTTCAGGAGAGTGCATGTTAACAGTGATAGACAGATAATGCGTACACATCTCAGCATGGATTGAGTTGTGGGCCAAGATGGTAACATCTTAAGTGATTAGACATTGGGCTCCTCTGGGTCCGGCAGCAGCAGGAGGAGGAGGGTCTAGAGCTGAGACTCAGCTTGGCCTGGCCAGTTCATCTTCATCGACAGGTACCTCCCTTTGTCTTCCTCAAAGCCCTTCCTCTAGTCCTGGGCCCTGGGCAGAAGCAGGGGCACAGGCAGCTCCTTGCCCTCCTCGCTTAGGGACGCCTGGTGAGGAAGGCACTCACTAGCAGATAGCGCTTCCCCAAGTTGTCCTCCACAGGGTCAGTGTCCAAAAGAACCTAAGTTTCCATGGACGTATTATTGCTCCTGAAGTTCATGCGCCCAAAGATGGGGATGACATACCCTTTCCTGATCTTGTGAAAGTTACTGGCGTCCACAGAAGCCGTGGCCACGCTGGTCCTGCAGTGACGTGAAGCCACGATTCCCATACATCCTCCGTGAGCTTCCTGATGACACCTCCATGCACAAAGCCGTGCAGCTCACAGCCTGCAGGCCCCGCCAAGTGGATCAATCTAGACTGACTATAGCAGACCGTATTCAGCTCTGGGTTCGGGGCCGGTTGGATGTCCTGGTTGCTCCACTGTCTCCATGTGCTCCCGTTTCTGGGCCTCCTGCAGCTCGTGGCCCTCCTCCTCCTGCTCTGGAGGGAGTCCACAGCTCCTGCACACTCCTCAGCAACAGGGCCACCTACCAAGGGTGACCTAAGAGGTCGATTTTAGTACCTGTGAGGATGCTTCCGGACATCACGCTGTCCTGTACTTCCAGGAGTGCTTGGAGGTGCAGGTGATTTCCGAGCTGACAAGTGCCTCACCAGTGTACAGGAGTGACAGGAAGTCCATGGGCGGGACCTGGGCCAGGGCAGCCAGCAGCACTCTTGGTTCTGGCTCCTGCTGTGCCAGGTGCTGACGATGGACCTGGCCTCCTCGAACATCTTCAGGATGGTTCCTCTGTGGACATTCCTGGCCACGTTGCCATTGTCTGGCCACATGGCCCAGGAGACCTGGATGGCAGGCCAGGTGTCTGCTGTGGTGCCACTATGCTGGGGGAGATGGGTGGGCTGCCGAAGGACAGCGTAGGTGTCTGGCAGGCCCCCGGCCTCTTACCAATTTACTTATTTATTTTTTAAATTTATCTTTATTGTTGAAAGTATCAAGGATGTCCCATTTTCCCCCCATTTACCCCTTCTGGCCCACCCCACCTTCATCACAATATTGTCTGTGTCCATGGGTTATACATATATGCATGTAAGTTCTTCAGTTAATCTCTCTCCCCCGACTCCCTCTGAGATTCCTCAGTCTGTCCCATGCTTCTCTGTCCCTGGATCTATTTTGTTCATCAGTTTATGTTGCTCTTTAAATTCCACATATGAGTGAGATCACATGATACTTGTTTTTCTTTCTTAAGCAGATTTAATGTATTCTTACCAACACTTTCACACCTTCATCCATGTTTTGCCATTTGAAAAAAAGAAAGGTGACTTATTTTAAAGTGCATTTTATAATTTAGAAGTTAACTCATTTAGACAATGCTAACTTCCGAACATTTAATGAACAGAGTGACAAACTGCACCATAAACCTCTTTATGCTTAAATATACACTGTTTTGGGTCACATAGAATCACATGAGAAGAGAGGCTGTGAGTGCTTCGGACCTAGCCTGCCTTATGAGTTCTGCCACACTTAAGCTGTAGAGCAAGCATGTCAAACTCAAAGGCTAACAGGGGCCAAATAAACAAGGTTTAAGTGTATGTGGGCCGCAAAAAAACCCAAAAGCTTCGATTTTCATAGAAATGTAGTTTATTTCTATAGAGGCACGCTGAATACAAAGGGCTGAGATAAATGAGTCATTGTTAACATAAAATAATAGAACATTTTAATAAAAATTAATATGTTTTCTTGAACATTATCTTACCAGACACTGAATAACTGCACAGATTAATAAGCGTAACTCAAATAAACCTATTTTTCTTGTTCTCCAAAAGCGAAATATTTCCTGATGTGCACACCGAACAAGTCAGTACAAAACTAGTGATGTGGCAATCGGCTGCTAAAATACTCGCTGCTGGTATTAATGGAGAGAAATGGTGCGCCTGTGTGTAAGGCACATAAGAGAAATGAATGCAACACGATTATAGTAATCAGTCATTAGTGAAGGTTGTAGTTCGTTATTAATAGTTATGTATAACAGAATATTGTAAAAATTAGGTTACAAAACTTTTATTAAAATGTTTCTTACATACCATTATATTGGCTGGGCTGCAAAAATATTTGTTGTGGGGCACATGCAGCCTGAAAGCCACAAGTTTGACATGCTTGCTGTAGAACAAACGTTGGGTAAATTATTTAACTGTTCTGGACCCTACTTGATCTGTAAAATCAAGACAATATGGTCTCTACCTCACAAGTATCTAACTCATAGATTGTGAGTATTATTAAAAGAGTTAGTGTTGGTGAATCACTTATGAGAGTACTGGGTACTAAGTAAATGTCACATATCATCATCTTCATCATCACCATCACCACCACCACCACGTGGAACCAAGGGTGCAGTGCTGGCTGGGAGACCAGACACTAAGGCCAAAAAAACACATACTATCTCAAAACTAGTAATATAAATAGGCAATAAAATATTTTTAAAGTAGAAGTAAGTGTAAAAGCAAAGCAGGAACAATGGATGACTAGAGAAGAGGTGGAATATAAAGAAATAATGGGTGGGTGGGAGTAGAATGGAAAGAGTCATTGGGAGGGGGAAGGGGAATATCTGAAATACTTTCAACAATAAATATAAATTTTGAAAAAAGAATAAAAAAGAAATAATGGGTGAGTTCAGGAACAGGCTCACTCCATGCACCTCTTCTACCATAAGTTCCTCTTATTTGCAGTATGTCATGTCAAACATCTAGAATGTATTGTTAAAGGGACTAGGGCTTCTGTGAGCCTCCATGTGATATTCTCCACATTTCAAGAAAACATTTCTTCACACAATTTTCTGAAGACAAATTCACATTGAAAACCAAAATCTCAAATGGGATAAATGGTTGGAGTCCAGAGTAAATAAGACATAGTTCTGGATAGAGAAATGAGCTTTAACATATTTGAAAGAAATGTGTAGAATATAACCATGAAGAAAAACAAATGTAAGAGCATTAGAACGCTAGAACACTGAAATTACAGTCTTGTGTTGCTTAATGACAAGGATATGGTACCAGAAGTGCTTCACTAGGCAATGTTGTGACTGTGCAAACATCGAAGATTGCACTTACACAACCTAGATGGGTTCTACACCTGGGCTACATGGGGTAGCCTACAGCTTGGAGGCTACATTCCAGCGGGTTACTATACTGAATGCTACAGGCAACTGTAGCACAATGGCAAGTATTCATATATTTAAACAGACCTAAATATAAAAAAATGGCACAGCTGTGCAGGGCGCTTACTATGAATGGAGCCTGCAGAACTGGAAGTTGCTCTAGGTATGCATTGAGTGGTGAGTGAATGTGAAGGCCTAGAATACTAGCGTACACTACTGTACAATTTATTAACACTGTTTGTCCATGGTGGTTTGCTCGGTTTATTTCCTTTTCTTTCTTTTTTAATGTATTTTTTATTTATTACCTAAAGTTTTACATGTGTCTCCTTTTCCCCCTATGGAACGCCCCCTCCCAGCCATTCCCACCTCGGGCAAGCTCCCACTGTCCCAGTGTCTGTGTCCATTGGTTATGCTAATATGATGCATACAAGTCCTTTGGTTGCTCTCTAACCCTCCCCCTCTATTTGTCTCTGGCTCTATTTTTGTTCATCAAATTATGTTGATCATTATATCCCACATATGAGTGAGATCATGTTTATCTTTCTCAGACTGGCTTATTTCACTTTCCAGTTCCATCTATGCTATTGCAAATGGTAAAAGTTCCTTCTTTTTTATAGCAGCATAGTTTTTCCTTGTGTAGATGTACCAGAGTTTTTTAATCCACTCATCTGCTGATGGCATGTAGGTTGTTTCCAAATCTTAGCTATGGTAAATTGTGCTGCTAAACCAGAAACCCAATCAGAAAGGATATATGTTTCTTTTTTTTTCAATGATAGATTTGCTTGTAAGCAGATAATGAAAACCTTTTAGTGTTGGAGTCCATGTTTTCAAATTTTTTAAGAAGCGTGTTGAGGTTTGCACAAGCATCTGCTAATCCCTTCACTGTGAAATTTCTTGAAGGTTCTTCTTATTTTCATGCAGTTTGCCTTTTGTCTTGCCTTTTCCTCAGCTATGCTTTCATGTTCCAGTTCTAACTAACTCCTTATTAGTCAATTCCTTAGGCACCAACTCCAGGAGCTCCTCTATGCCATCCTCATCAACACCCAAGTAAAGTTGTTTGCCATCTCAACCACAGCCTTGCTGATTTTTGCCATGACGTCAACCTCGGCACAGCTTTTGAAGTCATAAACAAATCTTAAGATGTCTTCTTCAGGTGTCACTCCTTTGTGGCATCATCCCAAGCCCAAGCAATGTTCTTGATGCCATCACTTGTGCAATTATCCTTCCAGAATTGTGTCAGTGACTTCCTCAGTTGCAGCACTAGTCTGGGGAAAAGCCCTCCTCAGGCAGTAGGTCTTAAAAGCTGCTGTAACTTAGTGATCCATTGGTTTGATCAAATGAGTATTTGGAGGGAGAAATACCCCTTTGATATTGGTATAAACAAAGGAGATGTCCAGTAGCATTATTAACCCTAAGCAAAGTATTCTAAGGCTTGTTATTCTGCAACAGTACTTCTCATTCCACTGGCATATCAGTTCAGGGGGGTTTCTTGGAAGAGGAGCTCAGTCACTTGTGACTACTAATGGCTCCTGTAGTATCTGGCAGTGTGTGCTTACTGACGTCCTTGAAGACCCTGGGGTTCTCACTATACTAGAACACTCGATTTCAACCTACGCAGTAACATTGTCCCGAGCAAGACTGTTATCCTGTCCTTAAAATCCTTGACACCTGGGTTTAACTTGGCCTCCTTATGGATGAAAGTCCTTCTAGACATCTGTTTCAAAATAGGAAGGTTTCATCCATATTGAATACTAGTGGCCCAGTGTATGAAATGCGTGCACATTAAAAGGGAATTAATTAGAGGAAATATTTTAATAAATATTTTAATAAATTTGCTATTTGCCCTTTCTCTATAATAGAAGTGTCAGAGATTAAAGAAAATTAGTAAAATGTATATGAAAATCTTCCTCCTGTCAGAGTCTGGGGTGCACCATGGAACCCAGAGTCAAGTCTTCAACCATCCACGTGCACCTCAAAATCACTCGAGACCCAAACCTGGACTGCCCCACTTCATTGGGCTAGATCCAGACCTGGCCGGTTCCACCCTGTCAAGCCCTGCCAGGTGTGGGGGGGGGGGGGCGTGCAGCCTCAGGTCCCCTGGGTGCCAGAGCAGGGGGGCACAGCCTGAGGTCCCCCATCAAGCCCTGCTGGGCAGAGGGGGTGGCCTGTGATCCCCCAGCCTGGCGCTGGGGCAGGAGGCACAGCCTGAGGTCCCCTGGCCCAGCACCAGGGCGGAGGGCACACCTTGAGGGCCACCGTCAACCTGCTGGGTGGAGGGCACAGCCTCAGGTCCCCTGGCCTGGGGCCAGGATGGGGGGCATGGCCTGAGGTCCCCCGGCCTGGCACCAAGGAAGAGGGTGCAGCTTGAGTTCCTCTGGCCTGGTGCCAGGGCAGGGGGAGCAGCCTGAGGTCTCCTGTCAAACCCCATGCAGGAGGTGGGTGGGTGCGCAGCCTCTGGTCCCTGCTGATTGCTCCTTAAGGCTCCTTATGGGAACTTAGCCTCAGCTGTGGGTGTAAATTGACCAGAATGACAGTCAATTTGCATATTCCCTCTTTATTATATAGGATTTGCTCTGCCAAGTAATTTTCCTCCCCAGTCAGTTTACCTAGAGTTTCCAAAGAATTCTTGCTTTGAGGGATATGCTTGTGTGTCTCGTCTTCAACCCAGGTCAGTAGAAGTTACCTTATGTCTGATAGGCCCTTCTCAAGTTTTTGTTAGTCACATTGCCTTCAGGAAAGCAGATCCTTTAGCAGCTTCTGTCACTTTGTTCCTGTTCATCAAGTGAACTTGAGCAATAACCGTCACTTATTTTTCACCTTTGTAGTCCTTAATAACTTTTAGTTTTGTTACCAGATCAATCACTTGATGCAGTCTCTTAATGGCAATATTAGCAGTGGCTTTTGTATACTTGGGGACCATAATGTGAGATTAAATCAAGCCCAAGAGAAAATGATGCAATTAAAGACTTGGTAAACAGATCTATGAGGCTGCTACTAGCATAGCACAGGATATGATTTTATAGCACACATATATTTTTTAATATTTTATTGAATTTTTACAGAGAGGAAGGGAGAGGAATAGAAAGTTAGAAGCATTGATGAGAGAGAAACATCGATCAGCTGCCTCCTGCATACCTTCCACTGGGGATGTGCCCACAACCAAAGTACATGCCCTTGACCGGAATCGAACTTGGGACTTTTCAGTCCTCAGGCTGATGCTCTATCCACTGAGCCTAACTGGTCAGGGCAGCACACATATTTTAATAAGTAAAAAGACAGCACTCTAAAACAATGACAAAAGTATAATAAAGTAAGTACATGAACCAGTAACATAGTCACTTATTATCATTATCAATTATGTCCTGTACATAATTGAATGTGCTACACCTTTATACATCTGGAAACACAAGTTTTTTCATACCAACATTTCTAGAAACACATGTGTAATGTGTTATTCTATGACATTATGATGGCTGTGACTTTACTAGGCAATAGGAATTTTTCAGTTCCATTATAATGTTATGTGACCACCATCATATGTTTCAATATCATTGACTGGAACATCATGAGGCACATATTTATTATTTAATAAATATTGTGTAACTAAGTACACTTTAGCCTTATTATATGAGGAAACCTGAAATGTGATAACTTCTTCAGTTCACTCACAGAGATCATGAAGCATGTTTATTCTTTTCCAGGCTTCACGCTGTCAGAGACACACTGAACCCTGAGACTGACTGAACCCTAAAAGCGGAGGAAGGGTTGAACTTGTGGTTAATAACCTCCGCTGTTTCTGATTGATAACACTACTTAAAAGAGCAAAAAAAGTATGTCAACATTTCTATTAAATGTCTCATTGTTCACATAAGAATATAATCTATGTTTTGCATCTAACTGATGACAAAGTTAGTTGAAATCATTATGGCATAAATAGTTCATAGTTGTTAGAAATAGTAGACAATCAGGTACCTAGAGATGAGAGAAAAATGGATTAAATTTAAAATGTATTTAAATTACTAAAAGTAAGCATTAATCATTACCTGATAAATAAATAAAATGTATTATCAAATTTTAGAAACAAGCTGCACATTTAAGAGGAGTGTAAATGAAAAGTATCTTGAATTTGGAGAAACCATAAGAAAAACTGCAGAAGAAATTGTTAATATAAATGATTCTTTATACAGTTGAAGAGAAAGAATGTCTTTAATTAGCAAGTTCAGAAACCTTTTTACCAAAAAACCTTAGTTGATTTTTCTTCTATAATATTTACTTCTAACCTGATTTAATCTGGCCTACATGGACAATCAAATAGATCTTCATCAGACTTTGCACACATTAAATATGTTAATATATGTTATTATGTCATCATATTCTGTTGTCATAATTTCATAGGTTTCAAGATGATAAAGTTACTCTAACTTATGTTTTTCCTTCCACAAATTATTTTGGATTGTAATATATACTAGGATAGAATATGTATTTCATAATCTATGTATATAAAAGCCTAATGTGCCAAGTGCTCCCTCAGGAGTTCACCCAGCAGCCAGGAGAGGGAGGCCCTGGCCAGCAGCCAGCAGCCAATGGGGACCCCACCCATGCACAACTTTCATGCACTGGGCCTCTAGTTTTTCATATAAACTTAATAGTATTGTATTCAAGGAAAAAAAATGTCACATACTCTTAATTAATTAATAAAATACATACTCTTAATTAATTAATAAAATACTCAAGGTTACCAGTACTTTTTTATCAGGCTCAGGATTACTGTTATTTTTCCAACCTTATGATTCTAGAATGCAGTTTGGCAAAACCACTCATTTTTGTTGTTTATTACATTCTCTGGGACTACTGATCCATGCATCTGAGTGTCAGAAGACAGAAAAAAATCATCACACTACTGTATTCTCAAAAGCTTGTATTCATATTACTTTCTTACAGAGGACACATTATTTAAGACCAAACATGTCAATTGAGAATTATGTTTAACCTTTAATTGTATGGGCAAAGCAAGAACATTTATATTTTGATATACTGAATATAACAGGTTTTCACATCTGTTTCACTGCTCTGCTTTTCTCATGGGATTAAACCTGCCAAATTATTCCATTTGATTTCACAGAAGTCTCATACGAAAATTTATTTTATTTACTTTCAATTCATTGGTTCGGGGGCCATTAGCAACTCTGAGGCACAGTTTCCATATTCCGGCAGAGGTGTCAATCTGTGTTAGACCTACTGTGCTGTGAGCTTCAGCTAGAAAGTTGGATAAGGCAGAGCAACAGGGAAAGTGTGATCAAGGCCGACTAAAGGCACAGTAAAGAGAAAGAAAACTCTATCCAAGTTCTCAAATGCATCGGCTGTACAATACCAGGTGCTGGGTTCAACACATAAAGAGCTTCTTAATAAAGTTTTAGACTAACTTTACTTTACATGTCACCTACAATAATAGTGCTCTGTTCTCCAGCAGAACATAGTAAAAACTTGAATTGCCAAGAGTGAAAAATAAGGTTTCATATTTACCCTTTGGGTTCCATATAGGGGAGAAAACTTTCAAGCTGTATAGTATTTCTTCTATAACATTTTCATACAATTACTAATATAACGGTAGTTCCAGTGAACCTTTCCTTACAAATTTGTATGGAAGTTTAAATGTAGCTGCTGGATGAGATTTTAACCACAACACAATCAGAAAGTTTGAGCAATAACTCATTTTGGAAAATGATATAATTAAAGACTCATTCCAAGAAGTGTGGAACAATACTTTTAGATGCCATGAAAATGTTTCCCAGAGCACAAACTTTGTAATGAGTGATGTTGGTTCATACTTGATATGGACTGTAAAAAGCAGATTATCATAATGGTGCTCTTCCCAGCAAATAAAACCATTAAAAAGGTATTTAATGTTCAGTTGGACTGAAAAGCAGGCCAGTTAAAACCCATATTTGGCTATCTTGTATAAAAAAATATTACTAGTGAGTCACTGTAAACCAAAATTTTAAATTATAAATGTAAATTTTATTTTTTATAGAGATAAGGGTCCATATTTTTATTTTTTAATATAAAACCATATTTTCCCCAAGTTCCATCATTATGGTAAATAAATAGGAGTGAAATATGGAATGATGGCTTAATGAGAATTCATAACAAAAATGTGTTGATCTATTATTTGCTGATACTTCTCAACTTCCTTTTCTGGAGATCAAATTTACGAGTATTATTTTTCTAGTGAACTCAACATTTCAAAGCATAACATCCCACTTATAGAGTGTCAAAAAATGTACAGACACTTTGCATGATTATAAAGTCAGGGCTCATTAACATAGTTCATTTTCAAAATTTAAAAGAATATACAGAAATGAATAGTTGTGGGGTTTTTTTGTCAATGCCTATTTTCAAACCGATGACTGTTCTGGTCCAGGCACTCCTGATAGTGCAAAGCAATGGAATTGCAAACATCAAAAATCATTTTGTTTGGTATTTGTAAGCCTCAATTCATAGACTGTTGCCAGTTATGTACCATAAACTTTATCTTTTATGTATCTCCATAAAAAAGTCTAGTGGTTAAATTTTTTTTTGCTCAAAGCTTAGTCTGGCTTCACCCATTATTTCAAATCAGTTAAACCTGAAAAGTAGTTAAAATTGAGTTATCAGCTGTTAAGCTGTGTATAATTTGGAGGTGGGACATTTTGTATAATTAGAAAGGCAGTATTTGTTCTTCAACTGCATTTTCAAACATCTGGTAGCATTTTAGGATGAATTTCTTTGTTCAAAGCTTAGTCTGGCCAAAAAGATAACAACATCAGTTAAGCAATCAGCTGTTAAATTGTATCTACATGTTTTAGGGACACCCTGGATATGTACATATATCTAGATGCTTTCTTGTAACTCCATTCTTCACAACTCTGTGAAGATGTTAAAGAAAAGCAATAGGAAACTAGCATGATAGCTTAGTAAAATATATCCTGCAAGCTCAGATTCTGTAAAGGTAAGAGTGTTTTTAACTATTCCAAACAGCTCTTCTGCAAAAGAACCAGTACCGCCCTGACCGGTTTGGCTCAGTGGATAGAGCATCCGCCTGCAGACTCAAGGATCCCAGGCTTGATTATGGTCAAGGTCATGTACCTTGGTTACAGGCACTGATCCCAGTAGGGGGCGTGCAGGAGGCAGCTGATCGATGTTTCTCTCTCATTGATGTTTCTAGCTCTCTATCCCTCTCACTTCCTCTCTGTAAAAAATCAATAAAATATATATTTTTAAAAAAAGAACCAGTACCAGGCCAACACCCACACCTGCCCAGGCTCAAGTAAGCTTGACTCTCCAGCATTGGTGTGATCAATGGACAAGAGGTTAAAGTGGCCTCTCTCTATAAAATCAGTATTCTGGGTGAATTTTAAACATATCACATTTTCTACTCATTTAGCTTGTTGTCTTATACATACAAATGCCTATCCTACTACATTTACTTACAAACCATACAGTCAGTACAAAAGCCAAGGGCAGTGATGAAATTTGTGGAAATAAACTGTAGGAGTACAATCTATATAATAAAAGCCCAGTGACCATTATGGAGAAATGATCAAAATGACCAGAACAACTGGTCGACTGGTCGTTACGATGCGCACTGACCACCATGGGTCAGACTCTCAACCCAGGAGGAGGGGGAGGGGGCACAGTGAGTCCTGGAGGCCATGCAATGGCCCAGGGATCCCAGGAACCGCAAGCCCAGAGCTTGCTTTCCAATAAAAAATAAATAAACTGAAAAGAAAAAAAAAAGCAGCCTGATGCCGCCACCCTGGGAAGAATGGCTCCAGGAAGGAAAGGCCTCCCCAGGCCCCGCTTGGCCCTGCTGGCACACCACAGCCTCGTGGGGACTCACTGGTGACATGCAGGAAGCACAGCCCCTACCACTCCAAAACCAGTCACACCAACAGCTGCTCCCCATCCAGCTCCACGCAGCTTCATGGCTGCTGGGCAGCCTCAGCTCCAACTCCCAGCTTCTGGCTTCCTGCGCACCCCTTCATGTACTACATGTGCCTGGGGTGTGGCTTGCGTTTCCCTGGCCAATAGCGCCACAGCACAGCCAGAGAGTGGCAGGACACAGCCACCAGGGCTGCCTGGGCATTGATTTGGCTGCCAACTGACATCCCTGTTTATTGTGTGTTTACATTTGCAGCCCACTCCTGCTGCCCGCCTCACCTTCTAGGCTAAAAAAAGGTCCGCTAATCTCCAGGTTTCTCCTCCCGTCTGCAATCAAAACCTCTTGGGGATGAGTGATCCCAGCGACGGCCCCAACACACGCTCCGTGTCACTGTCACAGACATTCCCAGTCATTATGGCCTGTTCCTCAGCCTGCAGTGCCTGCTCCACCCCCAGCACTCCTCACCTGTCACCCCCTGAGGACCACCTTATGTTATCCTACTTGAAATGTGGGCAAGATCTCAAATGCCCCCGACAGTAGCTCCCTTGTTCTACCTTTCTTCCTCTAAGAACCTTGCATTTTAAAAATATATATTTGATTGATTTTGGAGAGGGAAATGGAGATGGAAACATCAATGATGATAGAGAATCATCGATTAGCGGCTTCCTGCACATTCCAAACTGGGGACTGCAACCTCTCCTGGCCCCTCTTCCCGTCCCTCCCTTGCCCAGCAGGCCCCTGGTGGTGGTGTGGGACTGAGGGAAGGAGAAGGGGGAGGCTGGGAACCACAGAGTGGCAGGGAGCTGAGGGCAGTGTCAGTGTCTGGCGTCTGCTCCTTCTGCGCCTGGCCCAGGGACAGTCACCTCCTCTCCTGACTCCACATGGGCCTTCAGCCCTGATTGGCCTGATCTTGATCTGCCCTGATCCCTCAACCAGGCCTAGCGACCCCTCCCATGCACGAATTTTGTGCACCGGGCCTCTAGTATTATATAATGTATGAATTATCTATCACCACATAATAAATTACATGCAAACTCAGCAGTTCAGAACAACAATATATATTATCTCACACAGTTTAGAGGGTCAAGAATCAGAGAGTCATTCCGCTGGATGGTTTAAGCTCAGGGTTTCTACGGAAGCTGCAGATTATTGCCAGTTCCTTCCCGTCAGTCAGAGGGCTTAGTTCTCACCACACGGCAGCAAGCCTCCCCCATAACAAGTCATAAGACAGAGAGAGGACAGGAAGAGTGGGAGGGGGAAGGAAGGAAACAAGAGAGAAAGAACAGATGTCTTGATATCTTTTATAACATATCATCACTTGTTCCACATTCTATAGGCCACATAGACTAACTCTGATAAATATGGGAGGAAGAAAAACAATGGTATAAAAACAATGAGACAAGGATCATTAAGTACCTTCAAAGGCTGCCTACCACAACCCACCTTCTGGACCCCAATTAGTCATGTTTTTCTCATGTGCAATCAGTTCTAAATGTGTAAATGGTAATGAATTCTTAAAGGTAATGAAGGGTTATTTGAGGAGCACTTCAGATTACTGAGTCAATATAAGAGTGTATAATTTATGAAGAATGTCCTTAGAAACATGATTCTTAAACTGAGTATGACTCTCAAACTGACCACTGTTCTAAAGCAAGAAGATATTTTTTTTATCTAGTGAATATTTCTTAAGATACTATTATTTGAAAGGATACACACAATATAGATACGAGACTTTGCATGAAAATCCCAGGTTAGGTACAAAGGAGGAAAGAAACGGGAAAAGTGGAATGGAAGTGCTAAAAATGTAAACGTGCTTCAGAGACATGGAAAAAGAGAGACGACAGGATGTGCACTGGCAAAGCAGTAGACCTGAATCTCAAGGTGCACATATCAGAATAATGGGGAAAAGGGGTTGGATATTTAGGTTTGTCTGGTTCTGGAGAGTATTAGACATCATGTTAAGTTGTCTTTAGTCTGGTGGTAAGCCAGCTGAAAATAAGGGACATATATTAGGAAGAGAAAAATGGCCCATTGGGAGTTATACTAAAAGCCTAACTGGGAATAAAATTTTACAATTTGTGGCAATATTCCTTTGAAGCAAATATTAGATAATTTTAAATTCTAAAATAATATATGAATTTTAAATCAAGAAATTCAAAGTAATGTGGCAGACAGACTCTAGGGTGGCTCCAATACTCATGCCCTCCCATTCTTTGTAGGCAGGACTATAACTTGCTTCTAATCAACAGAATATGAAAAATGT
Organism: Murina feae; assembly: GCA_004026665.1. Classification (NCBI taxonomy): domain Eukaryota; kingdom Metazoa; phylum Chordata; class Mammalia; order Chiroptera; family Vespertilionidae; genus Murina; species Murina feae. Next base: position 19,483 of record PVJC01011308.1, read on the forward strand.
TATGAGATGTCACTTCAATGATTATGTTAATACACATGTCCACACTCTATATCCATGCATACACATATATACCTGCACACCTACATGCATTACACACGTACATAGCTCTCTCTTGCTAGCATAACAAGCATAACATAGAGAGCATAACACTCGGCTGGTGGGAAAGAAGCAAGTTGCTATGCTATGAACAGCATAGGAAGAGGGCCACCTGGATGGGAACCATGGGGCCTCTAGGAACTGAGGTTTGCAAGCCTACAATTACAATGAGCTAAATTCTGCCCAAACCCAGTGAATCTGGAGACAACCCTGCCCTCTGAACAAAAATGCAGTCTAGTCCATATTTTGATTGCAGTCTTGTGAGACCCTGAGCCAAGCCCTGCCTTTTCTCCTGACCTGTGGAAAGTGTGCAATAATAATGTGTCTTGTTTTAAATATATTTCATAGCAATAGAAAACTAATACATTTCCTAACCAAACACAGAGAACACGCACATTTACAGAATCAATTCATTTCTCCATTTATTGGACCAAAGTAGAATGTTATAGAGGATATTTGCCTGGTGGCCTATATAATACAGACAACCTTTGAAACTAATATATGAAACAACAACAAACTTTTTATAAATGTTTACTATGCTCTGTATGTGCACTCACACATTTAGTTCTCTGATAGTGGATACTATCAGATCTATTTTCTAGATTCAGAAATTAAGGGTTAGAGAGTAGAAATTATTTGTTCGAAGTTTCACATATGATAGTTTTGTTGTGCAACCATAACTCAATCCGAGGCAAACTGACTTTCAAGCTGGCATTCTCAACAGCTACATACCAGAGCCTCTCTCTTTGCAGTTTGCTTACTCTGTTTTTTTCCCAAGAATGTCAGCACACCATGTATTTGAATCGCTGACCCAGCCCCCCTCAGCCAAACAGCTTTCTATATAGTTCATTTACTTTACAGAAACTTAAAAATTAGAGCAAATATTTTATCATGTATGATGTCTAATCTATATAAATAAAAATGTAAATGTTCATTTGTTCAAAATCTCAAATCTCCCAAAGTTCTTTACCAATTGCCTTGAAATTTTGACACAATGTTGCATTAGAATACGCACGTGTTTTTATATACATTATATAGATGTCACACCTGTGACAGGTAAAAACATGCTTTTTTTGAAAAACAGTGCCATCTGTTGGACATAAAAGCAACACATGCTACAAACTTAACATTATTATTCAGTCTACCATTGAAAGCCAGGCAGTCAGATACAAGTCCATCAACACTGTTGTGGAAGCAGATGAAACAGTTAATTATCCAACAGAATTTTGGAATTCACTCAATCTGCCAGGGATGGAATTCAATTGGCGTGCCAATTATCATGTTGCAAAATATCAACCAGTGTGGGGCTGGGGCTCAGGACATGGGCGGTCACCGTGGTCTCTCCCACACCAGCATCTGAGGGCTCGCAGGGAGTGTGGTGGGTGAGGGTGGGGAGCTTCCTCAGCTCCTTTTTCCTCCAGCTTCTGGGTGCTTGGCAAGGGCCACTGCTGGCAGGAGTCTGGAGTGGCTGGTCCACTTTGGGCGTAAGGCGCGAGGTGTGGGCGTGGGCCGTCTGTGGGGAGCGGGGGTGCAGGCTGGTGCTGGGGGACCTGGGCTGCAGAGGCGCATGTGTGCAAGGCCAGACCAGCTGAGCAGGGCGGGGACAGCAGTGTGCCAGGGGCAGTCGCCTAGGAGGGCACATTGAAGACCCACAAGCATTGTGCAATTAAACATATTAGAAACATGTGCTTTCTCTTTTCCTTCTTCTCCATTTAAGCAGACTGAGCCGGGCGAGGGTAGAGGAGCTTCCTCGGCTCCTTTTTCCTCTGGCTTTCAGGTGGGTCAGCAAGGGCCCCTTCCTGTGGGAGTCGGAAGCAGCTGGGCTGCATCGGGCATGGGGTGTGGGGCACAGGCCACCTGTGAGGAGTGGGGGTGCAGTCCAGCGCTGAGGGGGGAGGGGGGCTGGGCTGCAGAGGCACATGTGTACGAGGCCAGACCAGCCAGGCAGGACGGGGGTAGCAACGTGCCAGGGGTAGCCGCCCGGGAGGGCGCATTGTATACCCACAAGCATTGTGCAATTAAACATGTTAGAAATGTGCACTTTCTCTTTTCTTTCTTTTCCTTTTAACCAGACTGAGCCACAGCAATGCATGGCCGGGTACAGATAGTTTTTAATAAATTAGTTATGAAAACTAACAGTTTTTATAAGTATATGAATAAAGTTTTTTCCTATTCCATTGAATTCACTAAAATAAATATTTTATTTGATTTAATATTCTTACAATGGGAAAAAATGCAAATATTATGAAGTAAAACACACACACACAAACACACACACTCATCCAACTACTTGTTTACCCATATACTAGAACACATTCTCAGTTGCATTTTATGAAATACTAGGGGTAGCGCTGACTGGTTTGGCTCAGTGGATAGAGCATCGGCCTTTGGACTCATGGGTCCTGGGTTCAATTCCAGTCAAGAGCATGTACCTTGGTTGTGGGCACATTCCCAGTGGGGGGTGTGCAGGAGGCAGCTGATTGATGTTTCTCTCTCATCAAGGTTTCTAACTCTCTATCCCTCTCCCTTCCTCTCTATAAAAAAATCAATTAAAAATATTAAAAAAAAAAGAAATATTAAGGGACCGGTGCACAAAAATGTGTGCACTCGGTGGGGGGGGGGGTCCCTCAGCCCAGCCTGTGCCTTCTCACAGTCTGGGACCCCTCAGGGGATGTCCACCTGCTAGTGTGCCTGGCCAGTCTGGGTGAGGGGCTGAGGGCTGTTAGCAGGCTGCCCACAGTCCCTTCAGGGCTTGGATCCCTACTGGGGTGCCTGTTCAGCCTGGGTGAGGGGCTGAGGGTCATTTTCAGGTTGCCCACAACTCCCATTGACCCAACATCCCAGCAAGGCTGGCTGGAATCAGGTTTCTGGGGTTTATTTATCTTCTATAATTGAAACTTTGTTGCCTTGAGCAGAGGCCTAGGCAGGAAATGAAGCCTCCTATTTGCTTCAGGTCTGTGGCTTCTATAATTGAAACATTGTTGCCTCGAGCAGAGACCATAGCCAGCCTAGGCAGGCAGTTTCCTCCATCACTGGTGCAACGAAAGCCTCCTGTTTGCTCTAGCTCTGTGGCTGCCAGCCGCCATCTTGGCAGGTTATGTACCTGCTCTGAGAGATAAAATAAGGATCATACAAAACAAATTCTTGGAAAATGGGAAGATCCCACCTAGTATTCCCTTTAGGGATTTTGGGGTAAGAAAACAGGAGTAGACAGGGAAGAAGAAAACTAAAATTCGTTGAAAATAGCTATGTATCAAGTGCTAACTTCTTACAACAATCCAAAAACAGTTACATCTGTCCTTCATTCTACTGTTTGAAAACTGAGGTACATTTTTTAAGGAAATTAACCAAAGTTTATTAAATAAAACTAACAACTGACTATAGGAATGCAAACCCTTGTCTACCTGACTCCCAAATTTTTGCTTCTAAATATAATTTTATTCTTTTCTTATCATAATACCTCCAGCTCTAGAGTTCATAATTCTATATATTTCCAAAATAAAGCACTTTTTCAGAATGCACTTTTCTATTAAGATGAACCATTGGCATTATGCATATACATTATTTATACCTATATGTGGTTGGTCTTCATTAAAAATATTTAAAAACTGCTATTATAAGCATCTGACTAGAAAAAAGTCTAATTAGCAATTTGCAGAAGCAGTTTTGAGGACTAACTTCCAACATAATTATGTTCCTTTTTGGAAGAAGTGTGTTTATTTTTTAAATTATTTCTTTCAAAGTTCCATGATGTTCATTGTCAGGTAACTCCTCCAGCTAATAAATTTGACACCCCCCCCCACCGCTATTATTAAAGAAAATGTCCTATTACTTCAAAAATGAAAATTTAAATATTAAAAGGCCTCACAAAGATAGACTATAACACCTAACCATTGTCTTCAGTAAGCATAAGTTATGTACCTAACCTAAAGAAAAAGATTAAGGGTTAGTATATATGGATTCTAATAATACCTAATTGTTTAGTAGTAGTTGTAAAATCATAACAAGTCATACTTTTCCAAAATCATTTAAATTAAGTTTCTCCACATACTAAACAAAGGATAATAATGTCATCCTTACTTACACCATAAGCAATGCCAGAATAAAATTGATTCTAAATAAAAGAATAAAATGAAGTAAAGGGATGCCAACGTGCTCTAAAAACTTAAATAAATATGGAATCAATTTGTTTGCGTATTTGGCAAAATAATAAAGTTCATACAAAACAGAAAAAAGTACACAGGCAAGTTAATAGGTAAATTACTTGAGAAATACTGGACTGAATAATTCTAGCCCATTGATAAAAATCTTTCATGGATGATATGCACATTTAGAAAAGGGCGGAACCATGAGGGCAGAGCAGTGACGTCATGAGGACTTACACTGATGGTAAAACTCCTCGATAAGGAGCCTGAGGCGGAGTGGAGTGAAAGGGGCAAGAAAAAAAGAATTCTGAAGGAGCCAGGACAGCATGGTTTACTTCCCCTTCTCCGGGGAAGTAAAATCTGTGAAGATAAGTTATATAAACTCCTCACCCAAAATTCTTTTTGTTTCCTTTTTATAATTATATTATTACATATTTGGCCTCCTATGTCATACTGCTTGGTTGATATCATAGTTCAACGATGGCACTAAAACACTAATATTATAGAAACATTATATATCGAGTAATAATGGGAAATAGAGTCTGCATCCCTTGCAAATGCATCCGACACTGTCTTTGTGGTCCTTGCTTTGGACCAAACAATGGATTTAAAGTTCTCTGACTTGACATAGATACCAAGGAAAACTGACATTAGATTCAGAGAAATGTGGCACTAAAAAGAAAATAACAAATAAACAAATAAGAACTCATAGACACAGACAACAATATGTTGGTTACCAGAGGGACATGGTGTGGGAGGAGTAGCAAAGGATAAAGGAGGTCAAATATATATAGTGACAGAAAAAATATTTGATTTTGGGTAGTGGGGACACAATGAAATATATAGATCATGTATCACATATTGTACACTTGAAACCTATGTAATCTTAACCATTTTCACCCCAATAAATTTAATTTTAAAAAAATAAAAATCTTTTTTATAAAAAATACATTTTTATTAATTTTTTGAGAGAGAGAGAGAGAGAGAGAGAGAGAGAGAGAGAGAGAGAGAGAGGAAGGGAAAGGGAGAGAGAGAAACATCAATGAGAAAGAACCATCCTTTGGTTGCCTCCTGCACACCTCCTACTGGGGATCAAGCCCACAACTGGGAATCAAACCAGCCACCTCTAGGTGCACGGGAAAATGCTCAATCAACTGAGCCACACCAGCCAGGGCAACAAATCATTTCTAAAGAGTGACTTGTTGGGTCTCAAAAAGTTCATAAGAAAAATCAAACCCCCCCCCAAAAAAAAATACTTCAAGCTTGCTAATTACTTTGTTTTTTAACATTTCCAGATGCCCTCAAAGCCTCACTATCAACCAAATCTTAATAAAATAGCACTAAAAGCATCTGAATAAAAGGCCAGCATAATGGTGACAGAAAATACTCCAAGTGCTTTTCTTGCCTAACAATTTCAATATTTCAAACCAAATGCACATTCTGCATCTATTTATGTTGATTTTTAAGAGCAGTGAGACTAAGTTTAATGGTAAGAGAGAGCACCATGAGGAGTGAATGCGAAGCCCAAGAAATGCCACGGCGGTAAATACTCCTATTGCCGTGCTTCACATCACTCACTGATAACCTGTCTAAACCTTTGGGTAAAGATACTTAACCAAAAAAGTTAAGCAACAAAACAAATTAGAAAAAACCCCCACAGAATTCAACACAATGAACAAAAGAGAATTATTACCAAAAAACCACTTACCTATTGTGTCCAGATCTTCTACAAGACTTCTAGGTCAACCTTGATATGCTATCCTAGGTAAATCCAATCCCAGCATCACATTAGAGTAGCCCTGTTAATAGAGACAAGTAATTGTTACTGCTTTGAAAATCAAATTAAATTTATGTCATAATTAGTTCAATGACTTCATAGAACATAAAACATAGTCAACCTCAAATAAAGATAATTGGTAATGCATTCATTACTTTGTGAATCTCCAAGCATGTATGAAATGCTTTTGTACATTTTAATTTGCAGAACTTTAAGTCCATTGTTTGGTACAAACTAAGAACCATGGAGACAACATGAGATGCACTTACAAGAGATGCAGATTTTATTTTCTACTCTTACATTAATTTGGAAAGTTTGAATTTTTGGTAATAAAATTTTAAATGTATGGTGACAGAAGATGATTTGACTTTGGGTGGAGGGTATACAATGCAACATACAGATTATGTATCACAGAAATGTACACAGGAAAGTGTATGATGTTATTAACCAACATCATCTCAATAAATTTAAATTAAAAATTATTAAATGTATATAATGAAATTATTTATGTCTCAAGTTTATCAACTGAAAACATAATTGATTTCAATTGCCTTTTAAACCCATACTTAATGAGCTTTGTAGGCCTTTACACATTAACAAATTGGTAGTGAGCATTTTCTCCTTATAATCAAAATGTAAGGATTATCACCTTAGTACTTATTTGAATTTATATTTTCCAGATCCATTTCCTATTTAGCCACTCTCTTTCCCTACCTCTTCCTTCTTTAAACTGAATGATTCAACTCATACCTTTCTTATACTAAAATAAGTGTCCTGAAGGTCCAATAAAATTATAGGCATTAGTAGTGTATAGATGTAAGTGGGTTTTGACTCACACACCCAAAGTGACTGATTGGCAGTGACCACATGGAAAGCAGTATGGACACTAAATCTGAATCTGCGGCAGGAAAGAATATTGTGTTCAATTAGCAATATCTGCCATAGGCATTAAAGAGATATACGCCATCATATGCCATCCTTGTTTAACATTTAGACATTCCACTAATTTTATTTAAATGGTTTCCAAACATTTTTGGTTAAAACTCCTATCTTCCAATAAAATCTTACTGAAGGGTAGACTATTTAAACAGCTAAAAATCAAGCATTCTGGTTGAATCTGAAATCCAAAAACTGACTCTCACTACTATTTTTTCCCTAGATACATTGGGGGCATTCCAAATAACCTTAATTATTCCACAAAGCATAACTTAAAACCATTATTTCAGTCAATCATAGTATTAAGGTAATTCAAACACAGAAATTATGGTAATTCAAATTCCATTACATTGTAGAATTCTTTGTCTAGTGCCTCTGCTGTCATATTTATCTTTTTTTAAAAAAAAAAAAAACATGATTTAGGTAGATTTTTTTGTATGTTGTCAGAAATCATAGCAATTTATTCATAAATACCTAATTACTACACTCAACAAATAAAATTTTGCACATGAGTGGGCTCCACTATTGACTTTCTTTGTGTTAATTATTGTCCATAATTATATCCTTCCTGTGATATAAAACCAAAAGAAATAGAGATCTTATTAAAATGTAGCAGTTTAAATTATTTCTTAACTCAGTATGGCTTATTTTCCCCCATATTCATGGATATAATTTTCCTATAAATTATATGTCTAAAAAATAATCACAAAACCAGTTTTAAAAGCATATGATATAAGAGGTACATTTATCCTACACAATAAAAGCTTAATATGCTAAGTGTCTAGTCGTCCAATCATCCTTTCAACTAATCAATGCATAATATACTAAGGCCGCTCAACTGCTTGCTATGACATGCACTGACCAACAGAGGGAAGACGCTTCGACCTGTAGGTAGGCTTGCTGCTGGGGTCCAGCCAATCAGGACTGAGTGAGAAGGGCTTACATGCCCTGGAGCCCTTCCACGTCACTCCCTGGCTGGCCAACCTCCCACATCCTTCCCTAGCCTCGATTGTGCTCCGGTGGGGTCCTTCATCCTGGCCTGTGCCCTCTTGCAATCCAGGACCCCTCGGGGGATGTCAGAGAGCCAGTTTTTGACCGATCCCGCAGGCCAGGCCAAGGGACCCCACTGGTGCATAAATTCATGCACCGGACCTCCAGTACCAAAATAAAATTAAAAAATAAAGTGTAAAGAGAAAGAATAAACTATTGCAACTATTAAGTTGCCAGTGGGGGTGCTAGAGATCAGAGATAAATCCACAGATCAATGAGTGATATATAGTAAGGTTGATATCACATAGTAAAAGGAAAAGGTGGCATTGACTCATTGTATGGAGAAAGAACAATTGTCTTGGAATATGACAAAAAATGAAACCAGCTTCTTATACAAATTTAATTCCAAAGTGGAACATCCATTCACTTTTTTCTCTTTCTTTTTTTATCTTTTCTCTTTTTTTTTATTTCCTCCCTTTTTATTTATCTTCTTTATTCTATCTGCTTTATTGATTTGTTATTATTCTAGTTTCTATAATTTCATTCCTATATCTAATTTTCCTCTTCCCTTTTCCTACTCATTCTTTACCTCTCTCTTTTCTTTTCCTACTGCTTTCTCATCTTTTTTATTTTTCTTATTTTGGGTCTATCTGATTTCTCTTATACTTTTCAAAATATTTTCTTCCTCCTTTATTTTAAACAGTTTTCCTTTCCTTATTCCCCTAATTCTTTATTTTTATTTCCTTTATTTCAGCTCTGCACACACATATTCCTTTTTCTCCTCTCCCCTTGTTTGTTTGTGATATTTTGTCTGTGTTGTTATTTTTATCCTAGTATTTTTCTTTCTTTCTTGTCTTCTATTATTCTTGCTCTATTTTCTTTTTCCTAATCATCTCTTTTCTGGTGGTTGCTTTTGTGTTGCTGTAAGGGTCTGTGTATGTTTTTGTTTTGCTTCTTTTGTTTTGTGTTTAGTAGTGTTTAATCTTGTTCTGTTCTGTCAGCATCTCCACAATAGTTCCTGTGACATATTCAGGGGTGAGCCACATGGTCAGTCAGCCTAAGAGGAGATTCCAGCCATGAATGGGACAATAACATTTCAGACCAAACTACAACAGGAGAATCCAAGCAAGGGGATTTCCTATAGCATCCAGCTCAGGAGATCTAAGAGACTGAACCTCTGGGTCCCACAAAGCATCTATTACATAAGACCACCCTATAAAGTCTGGGAGGCATAGCAGTTTGATATGATACATAAAAATAAATATAAAGGGACAACAAAAATGGGGGGACAAGGAAAAGGAGGAATCACCAGAGAATGAACTAAATGAAAAGGAGACAAGCAATTTGTCAGATAAAGAATTCAAAGTAATTGTAATAAGGCTGCTCAAACAACTCAGTGAGAACTACAAGCCACTTAATGAAATTTATAAGGAACTTAATGAGAGTTACAACAACATGAAGGGAATAAAAATAAAGACACAATAAATAAGAATCCATTGGAAATTATGAATGACATAGCTGAAATAAATAAGACTAGAAGGAATCAATAGAAGACTAGAAGAAGCTGAGGATCAAATTAGGCTAGGTAGCAAAAAAAAAACCCATTCAGAGCAGCAAATGGGGAAAAAAAATAAAAAGCAAGAGGAGAGTCTAAGGGAGCTTTGGGACAACATGAAACTTATATTTTCAAAGCTAATTAAAAAAAAATTAGGTGACTATTTTTGAGACTTAAAAGTAAAAAAAAAGAATCTGAAATAAGACTTTAAAAGTACAAATAATAAAGCATAAAATTGATGGATGTGGCTTCATAAAAATAAGAATTTTTCAGTGAAGAACAGGCATAGATAAATTTCATAGACAAACTGAGGAAATTCCTAAAACCAATGAGCAGTTAATATTACAATATATAGTAAGAGGAAGCTAATAGAAAAGTGAGCAAAAAACCTGAAAAGACAATTTCTCACGAGAAGCCAGAAGAGCTATCCTATATAATAAAAGTGTAATTTGCAAATCAACCAAATGGTAGAACAACTGGTCAGCGGAAAGCGGGGTTGCGGCAGGCCAGCCAAGGCGTGTGCCAGCAGGCAGAAGGAGGGGACAGAGATGGGGGGCAATGGAGGGGGGTGGCCAGCTAAGCCACTTGCTGGCCAGCACTGTCCCTTGATTGGCCTGTCCATCTGCCTCCTGCAGAGGGAGGCTAGACTGTGGCTTAGCCCTGCTCTAAGCCATCACTCGGACATTGCCTGAGGACTCCAGACTGTGAGAGGGCACAGGCTGGGCTGAGGCACCCCTCTCCCCTCCAAGTGCAAGAATTTTCATGCACTGGGCCTCTAGTCAAGTATATTTTAAAATGCTAAAAATCATTAGTTGTCAGAAAAATGCATATTAAAAAACCAATGAGATATCACTTTATGTTATCAGCATAGCATAAATTTGATTTCTGAAATCTGCCGGTTTTGACAAGGATACAAAAAGATGAAGGAACACTATCTTGTTTCCTGCTAATGGAAGCTTACACAATACAGGCTTAAAACCAGTTTAGAAGACCTAATATTTTACCTGTTCTTCATAAACACAAAGAAAACTTACGTAGAACTCTATTGTAGTATATATTAGCTCAGAGATTATGTCACATCTTTATTTATATGCCTTTCGCTCCCATTTTTATTACTCAAAATTAAGGTTGAAAATTGTTAAGTGAAGAAATAGAAATAAACATATAATTTAAAATTAAGGATATAAATACCAAATATTTGTTGCCTCTGTATAGCTGGATTGGGGAGGGAAAGTACAAGGCAGAGAATTTCTATTTTTCATTATAATAAGCATTTCTTTCATTTGATTTTTTAGCTCTGTGCATGTACTTCTTGAATAAAGTCAAATTTAAATATAAAAGAAATTACAAGACACTAACTATAAAAATAAAGAACATTTCACCCCTTCAACATAAAAACTTTTATTTTAATAAGTACGTATTATTTTTGTAACAAAGCTTAAGAAATAAAAAAAGAGATTACTGATCACAATGATCATAATGATCATTTAATGATATACCAAATGATCACTTAAGAACCAAATGATCAGTTAATTATACAACAACATAATAAAACTCTATAAAAACAACAAAAACTTAAGTCATTAAAGGAAAATAAAATCAACTGGAAAACGCAAAACCAGTGGTAGAGAAGCTAATTAGAATTTTCTTATGTATACTATGCACATGCCAATACTTTGATTGGTTGCCTGGCATTATCCAGACTCTGAGATAAAGCCATATATCTGCTCTCATGGAGTGTGAAGTATAATCAAAAATATATAAGGGGTGATACCCCAGTCTTCTGAGAAACATTATATACACACACACACACACACACACACACACACACATATACACCATGCAATATAAGCCAAGACCGTCAAATGCTTTCAGGATAAAAGAAGGGCCTCTGCAGTTCACATTTACAAGAACTCCCTTTCCCAATTTCTTCTGACCTTTTAAATTGGATTACACATTTATTTCAGTTTTACTATGGTAAGGAGGAAAGCATCATTTATATTACCAAGAGTTTGACCAAAATGTATTATATAAAATGAACAACTGCTAGATGGTTTAGTTTTGTTGTATGTACGTAGGTATGTATATATTTCTATGAACTTTTTAGTACTAAAAAAAAATTAAGTTTTCTAATATGTTACTCTTTGCTAAATCATTCTTCCTTACTATTGTGTGTATGTGTGTCTATGTATGTATGTGTGTTGCTAATCCTAAACCCAGGATATTTTGATATTTTTTCCATTGATTTTTAGAAAAAATGGAAGTGCGGGGGGTGGGGGGAGAGAGACAGAGAGAAACATCAGTGTGAGAGAGACATTGATTGGTTGCTTTCACATGTGCCCCAACCAGGGAGCGGGATCAAACCTGCAACCCAGACACACTTCCTTGTTCCTTGATCAGGAATCAAACCTGTGACCCTTCAGTCTGCAGGCCAACACTCTAACCACTGAGAACAGTCAGGGCTACCCTACTGTCATCTAATTAACAAAACTGGAGATATGTTCAAAAAGAAATACTATCATTTAACTGTTTTTTTAATAAAAAAAGAAAAATATTACATAATATAAAGCTTACTTGTAAAATAGGTATCTATTCACTTCTAATGCAAAATAGCATAATAAAAAATCCTTAGTCTAATTAATTTCAAGATTTGAAGGAATGTACTAAAGTTTTGAAATAAATAAAATAGATTTGTTACATAGGTCATAACGTGTAATTGATATTCGAAAGTAAAAATTACACTAATATTTTAAATACGGTTTTTTAAATTGTGGACACAATTACAAATGCCTCGCATTCCTTCCCCTTCTTTTGCCCACCTCCATCACTCCCCTGGCTTTACCATATGTTGCCTGTGTCCATGGGCACTGCATATATGTTCTTTAGCTAATCCCTTCACCTTCTTTTATCCCAATCACCTCCCCTGTGAAATCTTTCAGTCTGTTCCTTGTACCTATGCTTCTGGTTCTTTTTTATTCATCAGTTAACTTTATTCATTAGCGTCCACACATAAGTGAGATCATATGGTATTTCTCTTTTTCAAACTGGCCTATTTCTCTTAGCACAATAAACTCCAGGTCCATCCATACAACACAAACGGTAAGATTTCCTTCTTTTTTTACAGCTGCATAGTATTCCATTGGTAAATGTAGCACAGTTTTTTTATCCACTATCTACTGAATGACACTTGAACTGTTTCCAGATAATGGCTATTGCAAATAATGCTACTATGAACAAAGGGGTGCATATATTCTTTATGACTGGTGTTTCTAGATTCTTAGGATGTTTTCCTAGAAGTGGGATCACTGGGTCAAAAGGCAGTTCCATGTTTAATTTTTTGAGGAAACTCAAAATTGTCCCTCTACACTGGGTTCCCAGTCTGCCACAGACCTTCATCACCCTATTGTCTGTGTCCACAGAAAATGCATATATACATGAAAGATCTTTGTTTAATCTCTTCCTGCTAACACCCCTCTTCCCTCTCAGATTCATCAGTCTGTTCCATGTTTCCATGCTTCTGATTCTATTTTATTCACCAGTTTATTTTGCTCATTAGATTTCTTGTTTGTTTATTTTCACTTATAAATTCAACTAGAGGCCTGGTGCACAAAATTTTTGTACTTTGGGGGAGGGTCCCTCTGACCGGCCTGTGCCTTCTCGCAGTCTGGGACCCCTTGAGAGATGTCCACCTGCTGGCTTAGGCCCGCTCCCCGGGCGATTGGGCCTAAGCTGGCAGACATCCCTCTGGCAGCCTGGGAGCCCTCAGGGGATGTCCACTTGTCAGCGGGGAGCAGGTCTAAGCTGCAGTCGGTCATCCTTAGTGCTGCTGAGGAGGCAGGAGAGGCTCCCATCACCACCACTGTGCTGGCAGCTGAAAGCCTGGCTTGTGGCTGAGCAGAGCTCCCCCTATGGGAGTGCACTGACCACCAGGGGCAGCTCCTGCATTGAGCGTTTGCCCCCTGGTAGTCAGTGTGTGTCATAGTGACCAGTCATTTTCAGTGGTTCTGCTGTTAGGGTCAATTTTCATATTACCCTTTACTATATAGGATAGAGGCCTGGTGCATGGGTGGGGGTTGGCTGGTTTGCCCTGAATGGTGTCAAGGATCAGGGTGGGGGTCCTGCTGGGGTGCCTGGCCAGCATGGGTGAGTGGCTGATGGCTGTTTGCATCTAGGCTGGCTGGAAGCTGGTATCTGGGATTTATTTAACTTTTAAAGTTGAAATTTTGTTGCTTTAACTGAAGCCCAGGTCGGGTTGCCCCTGACAACCCAGGCTCCCAGCACTTCCTTGAGCCCAAGGCTGGAAGCAGGTATCTGGGGTTTATTTATCTTCTATAGTTGAAACTTTGTTGCCTTGAGCGGAGGCCACAGCCAGACTAGGAACCTTAGCTTCCTCCATTGCCAGGGCAAGCCTCCTGCTTGTTCCAGCTTAGTGGCTGCTGGACACCATCTTGGCTGGGTTAATTTGCATATAGTCGTTCTGATTGGCTGGTGGGCATGGCTTAGGTGTAGCTGAGTGACACCAATTTGCATATTACTTTTTTATTAGATTAGATTGTTGGTAGGTATATATTTATTGTAATTTTATTGTTCATATTTTTTATCTTTTTCTTCTTGTTAAAGAATACTCTTCAATATTTCATCTAATATTTGGTGGTGATGAATCCCTTTAGCTTTTTCTTATCTATGAAGCTCTTTATCTGACCTTCAATTTTAAATAAATGAGAGGTTTGCTGGGTAGAGTAATCTTACTATTCATTACTTTGAATATTTCTTGCCATACCCTTCTGGCCTGTAAAGTTTATATTGAGAAATCAGTTGACAGTCCTATTAATAGGACTGTCCCTTGTAGGTAGCTAACTTCTTTTCTTCTGCTGCTTTTCAAATTATCTATTTTTCTTTAACTCTTAGAATTTTAATTATGATGTGCCTTGGTGTGGTCCTTTTTCGGTTCCTTTTGTTTAGGAATCTCTGTGCTTCCTGGACTTGTAAGTCTATTTCTTTCTCCAAATAAGGGAAGTTTTCTGTCATTATTTCTTCAAACATATTTTAAATATTCTGTGCTCTCTCTTCTCCTTTTAGCATGCCCGTAATGTAAATGTGGGTATGCTTGAAGTTGTCCCAGAGGCTCCTTACATATTTTCTTTATGCTATTCTGTTTGGGTGTTTGTTGCTTCCTCATATTTCAGATAGTTGATTTAATTATCAGAATCCTCTACACTATTGTTGAATCCCTATAAATTATTCTTTATTTCAGTTAGTGTATGCTCACTTTCTGAATGGTTCTTTTTCATGTCTTTGACATTCTCACTAAGATCTTTTAAAGTCTCACTAAATCCCTTGAAGTTCTCTTTGAGTCCCTTGAAGTTATTCAAGGATCTGTTAGTCTTTGAGACAGCATTAAGGGACATTTTAGGCTAAACAAAACAAGCCAGTCAGAGAAAGGCAAATATCACATGATCTCACTTATATGTGTAATCTAATGAACAAAATAAACTGACAAGCAAAACAGATCCAGAGACATGGAAGCATTGAACAAACTAATGAATCTCAGAGGAAATGGGGGAGGGGAGGCAGGAAGAGATTAACCAAAGAACTTATATACATCTATGCATATCCTATGGACAAGACAATAGTTTGGTGAAGGTCTGGGGAGGGCTGGAGTAGGGTGGAGGGGGCCAATGAAGGAAAAAAGGGGATGTCTGTAATACTTTCAACAATAAAGATAAATTAAAAATTAAATAAAAATAAATAATAAAAACACTTTAGTTTTTATTGTTGTTTTTGACTAAGAGTATAAGACTAGAAGAAAATTTCAAGAATGGTGCTATTAGAATGAGTGAAGTAAGTTTAAGCAACTGAGGTTATACAAAACACATAGGTCAGATTTTCTTTCACATTCTTCATTGCAGTAAAAAGTGCATCAGACTTAAATGTGCTTTACTTATTCCTCTTCTATTCTCTTACTCATCCCTCTCTATTTTGGTAACCTTCTCCTTTATGCTTCGTTCATATAGAAAAATGAATAATTCATCTTCCTTCTGATGCTGACCAATAGTTGGTTTTACTAATATAGTTACCAAGTTTAAGCGCAGATCAACATTTATAATCCTCAGACAAATCCTTGGTTCTATATTTTCTCATTTTGCTTATTTTTGGTGAAAAGACAGTTTTACTTTTAGCAAAATAAGCATACTCAAGTATGTAAATAGTGTTTAGAGAATTAAGTGGACAAAATTAACATAGATGAAAATGACTCTGCAGCTGCTTTCTTGATGCCGGAGATGTTTTGTCAATCTCTTTCAAATCATAACAAATGTGATGCAGACAATCTAAAGAACTCCAAATCCTAAGAAACGTCTTTTAAGCTACGTAAGAATGATTTAGTAAGTGGCAGTTCAGGATTTCCCAGGCATTTGGGGATATGTAGCCCCAACTACAGAAGGAGCCTGATAACCTTGGATGACTTGGATTTTTCATGTTTTCTCTACCATTTGTCAAATGATTCCATCCTCAAGTTGTCTCTTTAGCAAATAGCAAATGCATAGTTCTAATTTAATACCAGGTCTCTGGGATTCTACTACAATCTAATTTAATAAAATTAACCATCACTTGAGATACCTAAACCATGCCTGCCAGCCAAGCCATGCCCACCAGCCAATCACAATGACTGTATGCAAATTAACCCAGCCAAAATGGCAGCCAGCAGCCACAGAGCTAGAGCAAATAGGAGGCTTCTGTTTGGAGGAAACTGCCTGCATCGGCCACCTCAAAGCAACAACATTTCAATTATACAAGATAAATAAACCCCAAAAAACCTGCTTCCAGCCAGCCTCACTGAAACCTTGGGTCAGTGGGAGCTGTGGCCGGACTGCAAATAGCCATCAGCCCCTTACCCAGGCTTCCCAGGCACCCCAGTAGGGACCCAAACCCTGAAGCAGCTGCGGGCAGCCTGAAAATGACCCTCAGCCCCTCACTCAGGCTGGCCACACCCCTATGGGGTGAGGGTCCCTAGTGGGGGGCTTGGCCAGCATGCAAACAGCCATTAGCCTCTCACCTAGGCTGGCCAGGCATGCCAGCAGGTGGACATCCCCCAAGGGGTCCCAGACTGTGAGAGGGCACAGGGCAGGCTGAGGGACCCCCCGAGTGCACAAATTTTTGTGCACTGGGCCCCTAGTACAGTATATTTAGAAATAAGGAGTATCCTTCATATATTAATAAAAACTTTTCAAGGGTAACACTAGCATATTGTGATTTAGGCTACAGTATTTGTTTCATAATACTAAATTTGTTTCTAAGTGAATACTAAAGCTACTTAAAATAATTAAACCTTGGTTTCTTACATATCCACAGTTGTTTTTGTTTTTTTTATCCAAGACTTCCATTTTCTTGATTTGACTATTCAGCTGAATTTCCACCAACACTGAGCTACCTCTATCATCTAACCTAATATATACACATACCCATAGATTTAATTTTTTAAGATAAGCTCTTGAATGGAAGAAAACTTGAGTTAAGCAATGTTCAGAACAATGATTTAAAAAATCACCTAACACAATAGGAGGCTACAATAGAGATTGTTCAAATTCCAAGCTGATTGTTCTAATAAAAACATTAAATTCTTTTTCCTTCATTAAGAGAAGCATCCTTTATTAGATGGATATCTCTTACATTATTAGCTTTTTATCTATTGTTGACAATAATTATTAATCATCATTTGATTGTGGTAATTTATTTTATTCTATGTTATGGGTGAATGATCTTCTAACTCTAGGATGAAATCCATATAAAGACTCCAATGCATTAAAATCATCAAAAAAATATTCCATTTCATAGATGAAGACATCTATTGTGCCAATTCCTCTTTCTGTTTTTTGTTTGTTTGTTTTTTAGAGAATGGTATACTAGTATACTTTAACAACATACAGTATAAAATGAAGCAAATTTTTACCAAGGCCAATAAGTGGAAAATTTTATGTCAGTTAAAATTCACAACAGCATCATCGGTTTTATAATTGAAAAAAATAGAGTGTGATTATATATAATCAGAAAATTTACAAAACACCATTTTTTCATATACTCAAATAAAGACATCTTGAAAATTGACAGAGGAGGGCACAAACTTAATAGACATGCACTGTTTTATGTTTATTTTTATTGAGATGAGAATCTGAATATACTGTTATTTAGAAGAGAATCTGAATATCTAATCTAATAAAAGATTAATATTAAAATTGATCATTTCTACAGGACACCTAAGCCATGTCCACCAGCCAATCAGAGTGGCTGTATTCAAATTAACTCAGCCAAGATGGAGGCCGGCAGTCACGGAGCTGGAGTAAACAGGCAGCTTCCATGGCACCAGGAGTAAACTATCTGCTGCTTGGCTGGGCTTCTCCAGGCTCAGGCAACAACATTTTTGCAACATTGTTGCAATTATGGAAGCCATGGAGCTGAAGCAAACAGCAGACCTGAGCATGACTACTAAGGCAACATTCTTTCAATTATGGAAGCCACAAGCTGAAGTAGACAGGAAGCTTAATTACCTGCCTAGGCCTTGGCTTAAAGGAACAGTGTATCAATTATATAAGATAAATAAACCCCAGAACCCTGCTTCCAGCCAGCCTTGCTGGGACATTGGGTCAATGAGCACTGTGGGCAGCCTGAAAACAGCCCTCAGTCCATCACCCAGCCTGACCACACCCCAGTGGGGTAAGGGACCTCACTGGAGGGCTTGGCCAGCATGAAAACACCCCTCAGCTCCTCACCCAGGTTGCCCAGGAACCCCAGTAGCGACCCAAAACCTGAAGGGGCTGTGGGAAGCCTGAAAACGGCCCTCAGCCCATCACCCAGGCTGGCCATACCCCAATGGGGTGAGGGACCCCACTGGGGGGCTTGGCCAGCTTGCAAATAGCCATCAGCCCCTCACCCAGGATGGCCAGATACCCTAGTAGGGACCCAAAACCTAAAGGGGCTGTGGGCAGCCTGAAAACACCCCTCAGCTCCTCACTCAGGCTGCCCAGGCACCCCAGTAGGGACCCAAAACCTGAAGGAGCTGTGGGAAGCCTGAAAACGACCCTCAGCCCCTCACCCAGGCTGGTCACACCCCAAAGGGGTGAGGGTCCACACTGGGGGGCTTGGCCAGCCTGTAAACAGCCATCAGCCCCTCACCCAGGCTGACCAGGCACACAAGCAGGTGGACATCCCCAGAGGGGTCCCAGACTGTGAGAGGGCACAGACCGGGCTGAGGGACCTCCAAAGTGCACAAAGTTTTGTGCACCAGGCCCCTAGTATTATATGTTTAAGTATAATTAGGAAGGGTTTTTTATACTAGTTTTTAGCACCAAAATGATAATAACAGTCCAACATTTATTGAAAATGTACTATGTGTAAGCCCTGTGTTTAAGAGCTTCTATGATACCAAATCAAATTGATAAGGTGCTCTAAAGGTACAAGAGTTAGATATATTTCTGAAATTAAGGAGGAAATTCAAAACCCTATTCTCAAACTGTTTCTTGAATTACCTTTAAATTAAGAACTCTTCACTGCATGTTACATCAAATGTTTGAGAAGACCATTTTATGAGTGCCAATATGAAGACCCACAGAAGCATCATCAAATACAAAAAAACTGCCTGCAAGTATACTGAACTAGCTATCGAAAATGTTTCTCAATCACTGATTCATCCGTGCTAAATTATTATGACCCACTACTGGTTCTCCTTACAAAGAACTTTCCTGATGAAGTTATTTGTCAGTGGGTTCCAAGTTCTATGTACTTAGGATTCGGGTTTAGAAACCCACATAAAAGGGCAAAACCTAGTTAAACATCTAAGGTTTTCTTTATATGGCTATAGCCATTATTTTCAGACATTCATTTCAGCAACTCCACTGTTCATTTTTACTTTGAAAATGTCCATAAAATTATTGGATAAATAAAAATGTATTGTGATATCTGGATACAATGTATTCTTAAAACATAAACAAATAGTTCTTATTTGGTTTATGTGTATAAAAAAATCATAGAATGTATTTAAAGACACATGCTTTATACATGGTTAAAGAATTGTTACGATTATTACCTGTATGAGTTCGTGTTACATCATAGAATGAGGATATAAATTTGTCATGAGTCAATTACAGAAATATGGAGAACTCTAGATGAGCTAGCAATTTATTACTATATAATGAAAACTTTCACTTAGCAGAATACAATTAAATTTGGTTTACTTTCTAGGCAAATAAGTAGCAATTTGAAAATTAACTGAGATTTTCTACTGCATTATTTTAAAAACAAGTGGAGTTTCTGGTTGACTTTCAAATACAATCCTGAAAATTCAGTTTTACAAATTATCTTTCTTTGCATTCAGGATGGTAAGAATATTTTCTCTTTCTTTTCTTTTCTTTATTTTAAAAATTCGAACACAGAAGCAGTCCTCATTTGAGGCCATTCATGTGGTTAAGCTATTGTAACAAAAACAAAACAAAAAAACAAGACAGTCAAGGAAAGTACCTACCGCAGAGTCCAGTCTCTAAATACTCCTCTGAAAATGGATAAGCAAATGAAAGATAATTACTTTGAAAACATATGGGTCTAGTTATAAAATGAAGTAATCTCTGATGGACAATCTTAATTTTATCCCTACTATTGGTGAGGGGAAACATAATTCTGAAATGCATGTTCTGGTTGATAGTGATGAGCAGTAATAGAAAGATTGAAAGGCTTTGAAATATACGTGTTAAAAATTGTATTCATTCATTAAGAAATTTACATTAGCAGGATCATAATTTAATGATATAAAATAACTCTGGAAATAAGCACAACAGGATCATGTAATTTGTGAATCAAATATAAACTAAGAATTGTCTATACTAACGGAATATACTGATAAATAAGGAGGCGATCCTTAATTGTCACTTTTCCTTTTCCACTAAGCATTTTAAATTTCATTACAAATGTAAAATATTTTGCTTTTCAGAATTATTTTTATTACAAATTATTACTTTTTTGTCTTTGTATCCCTTTTTAAAATATCAACAATATTTTCAGCATCATCAGCAAGTTATTGCAAGAAAAGAGAGCAAGGGAGAGTCAGACAGTAGAGAATATTCAGCTGGGAAGCAGAGGCCTATTTGCTTCACCAGGAAGCTACATCTTCACACCCCAGGAAATCACAACACTGCCCTTCTAAGGGGACTCTGTGTGGGAGACAGAGCAGAGAGAGATAAGCACATGCAATCAAGTAAAAGTGGCACAGGGGGAGGTGCCCATCCTAAGGGTTTGTCAGTCTAACCTGGGAAAGGGACCACTGGACTCAGCAGAAGCCCTGGAAAGCTCTGGACGCTGATCGGTTGTTTTGAAAAAGCTTCTGGTTCCTCCCAAGCTTGAGGACACATAGTTCCAGGTGATCAAAGAAGCTTCTCTCTTTTGCTCAGGAATGTATTCACCTATTCCTTCCTGTTCCTTCCTGCCCAGAGGCATGTGACCATACAGGTCTAGTGGCCACCTGAGGCCTTTGGAGACTGTGTGGGCCCCGAGGGAGTATGAAGTGGGGACTTCGGACACTGGCCTTTGCTTTGGCCTCGCTGAAGACACGGCTGTACCTTTTCCATGACAGGAGGGAGGAAGATGGGACATTGGGAAGCCAGAAGAGCTCGTTTGATGTTACATCACAACTATATCATTTGCCGCAGCCACATCCCAATCTCCCGCACATGGATCCTTGAAATGCTTTTCTCATGATCCCACGGGAGAGTCTGTTTTCGACCAACAACAACATGACTATTGTCTAAACAACCTACATTTATTTACAACTATACGTTAATCTCTTGCTACAGGCCTAGGTGTACCCTAAGCTCTAAACTATATCAAACTCCTTATCATCAACTTCTCAGTAACTGGTACATAAAAACGTGTAGTATTTGTTTATTTACCTAGAGCATCCAGTGGCAAGTGACAGGACTTCAAAATTAAAACAAAGAAAATATCTTTATGGAATGCTCAGCTAGCCCTAGGGAAATCACACCAGTTATATGTCAATTATACGTCAACAAAAGAAGATACAGACAAATACAATGATCTCAATGATCTAGTGTTGTCTTTTCACAATGCTTAATCATTGGTCTGATTTTACCTCCCCCCCAAAATAAACACACAAATAAATAAATAAAGGAGAGGTATTTCTCAATTATTGATCATGGGTCCTTTAAAATACATACTCAACAAAATATATCAAAACTAATAAAAGCAAAATAGTAAAATTAACCGTTTCTCCGAGACAGGGTAAGCCATGCCCACCAGCCAATCAGAGCGGCTGTATGCAAATTAGCCCAGCCAACATGGCGGCCGCCACTCACGGACCTGAGTAAACGTTTAGGCAACGTCCGTTGCAGCAGGAGCGAAAGCGATACTGTTTTCGGCCCTTGGCGGGCAGGCTCCGAAACATGTTTCAATAATGTAACAATCATAGAATCCTCAGGAGCTGAAGGGAACAGCAGCCTGGCCTGCCTTACTAAGAGTAACAAAGTCTCATTATAGGCGCTGCACTGCTGCGAGGTGAAGCAGAGGTTTCGTTACCTCAGCCCACCTCGCCTTAAAGGAACAGTAACCTGCGTCCAGCCGGCCTTGCTGGGACGTTGGGCAATGGGAGCCATGGGCAGCCTTAAAGCCCCTCACCCAGGCTGGTCAGGCACGCCAGCAGGTGGGCATCCCCCGAGGGGTCCCAGACTGCGAGAGGGCACAGGCCGGGCTGAGGGGCCTCCCGAGTGCACAGAGCGGCTGCAGGGCGGGACAGCGCAGGACCCAGGACCCGTGAGTGGGAAAGAGGCGGCAGGGTTGGAGGGCACCGGGAA